>JAFLJL010001889.1:0-31048 GCA_018398815.1 Conus ventricosus | reverse complement strand
AAATGTATGAACGAGATATCAATGCGTTAAAAAAACCATGGGTAATTTAAACTGGTTCAAGAATAATCGCTATAGAAAAATGCGTGAACATAACACCTTCAGAGAAGTATGAAATCTTGTCATGTCCACGATATTTGTCATCTTAATATACAAGCTTCGACTCAATTCGTGGAAAACCAAGTTTTCCCAAAGTGTAGCATGTGATTGTTTTAATCTTTTATCAGTGGACCATATTCTTTTTCATTGTTCAATATTAACTTCATTGTATGAAGAATCGAACGTGGAGGGTCACTATACACAAATTCTATCAAGACAATAACCCACAAACCAGAAATCGTGCAAATAGGAAAAGTGCTTTTCATGCATCAAATTAATAGTTTTTACAAACTTCCCCTTCCCCTTGTTTCCCTTTTTTTTTTTTAAAGTGTAATATCACCAAGTGTGAACAGACTCTAAATTAATTAACTCACCACTCACTCACTCCCACATGTGGGCGTTCCTTCCGGGCCCAGATCGGCCCCCACCAGCCACTGCGGACCCACACTCAGCAATCTTCCATCTGAGATTGAAGTCATGGTCATGTTCAAAATCGAAGGACGACAACAATAATTTCTAGCTTCACTCTTTAACTGTCCATACTGTTCGGGGGAGAGAGATGTTCTACATTCATTTAAATGATTTTTTTCCAGTTCATACTGGCATGCTGTATTGTTCAATGTACCAATAAATCGGTCAGTACAATATCGAATTTGTGTTATGATCATCGCATCGTAGTAATGCGAGGATGGGGGAGGGGTGGGGGTGGGGGGTAAGGGAGTATTATTATTATCATCATCATTATCATTATTAATAATACATATATAGCGCCAATTCTGGGCTAGAGACCAAGCTCTAAGCGCTTTACAATCCACACTCGTTTACACAGCGCGTGAACGAGCTGCCTACCTGGGAAGTGCCGACTGAAGAGCTGCCAGCTGGCACTTCATTCAGTCGTTTCCGAGTCATCCAGTCAATATCGTTCACTCAATTTCCTTTACTTTCTACATTCTTTCCATTTCTCACGCAGGGTGCATGCTATGTGTAATGTGTCATCAATACCAACGGCCAAACTGGCCTTCTCTTCCGAAAGTTGGTAATGGGATTTTACGTGTGTGCAAGATGTTATGCGTAAGATAAGAGAATTTAAGAAGAGGGTCTCTTGGCTACAACTTAGCAGATGTGTGACCAGCACAATTAGCCCAACGCGCTAGTCAGACTCTGAGTATCTACTTAACATTGGTTGTGCCATTTTTATCATTGTATGTCTGGGGTAGTGAATGTACACGTATGTGTGTGGATGTGTGGGCACTGGCCCATTGTGTGTGCAAGCGCATGTGTGTGTATATGTGTGTGTATATACATATGCATGCGTGTGCGTGATCACACACGTGTGCACATGCTTTGTGTGTGTATGTGTGCGCATGTGTGTGCGTGTGCAGAAGTGCATGTGCATGCGTGTGAGTGATTAGCGGGCTTGTGTGAGCATGCGCACGTATCTGCATATGTATGTGCACATATATGTGTGTATGTGCGTGTGTATTCATGTGTGTGCGTGTATGTGCGCACGTGTGGGGTGTGGATGTGCGCATGCATGCATGAGTATACGTGTGCGCATAGGAGTGAGTGCATGTACGCATGCGCGTGTGTATATATGTGTGTGTATGTGTGTGTATGTGTGTGTTTTGTGTGTGTGTGTGTGTGTGTGTGTGTGTGTGTGTGTGAGTGTGTGTATGTGTGGTGTGTGTGTGTGTGTGTGTGTGGTGTGCGTGTGTGTGTGTGTGTGTGTGTGTGTGACTGCATGCGCCTTTCATTGTCTGTGGTAAAAGAATGTTCAGAAGATGACTTACGATCAAGAACGGAACATCAAATACAACATACACGTGCACATGCACGCGCGCGCGCGCAAGTAGTAAGGTAAGGGACTTTTCATCCCCCAAAGGGGACCTCGGAGGGGACCTCCACCGGAAGTGGTGTTGCGCATGCCGGAAGTAGGCGGCAGGTGGTGCGCAAAGGCGGAAGTCGGTGGAGGGGTCAAGGTCACGGTGTGTGGTGAGTCACGATCGGCTCAATAATGTTGACGTCATGTGTTAGAAAAAAATTTTTTTTGAGTCTTTGTTGTTTGGTGGGGGTGGTTGTTTGCTGACGTAGTGGATTAAAAATAGATGGGGGTGTTTCGTGTTGCTGCGCGCGTGCGGATCGTGTTTGTCGACGCCGTGGTTTCTTTTTTAATATAAAATAAATGGGGTGTTTTCTCATTGCCTGCGTGGTTGTCCGCTGACGTAGGCGTGTTAAAAAAAAAAGAGATGGCGGTGATGACAGGAAATTTTATTCTAAAATTACGTTTAATCTAACATACTTACCGTGGCTCACTAGTGCAATAAGCGGCAGCAATTTGCTAACCCTGCCTCGTATACAATAAAGTCCGTACGGACAACAAAACCCTTGAAAGGCCTCGTGGCTTGCACATGCTCAGAACCATCCTCTTTTCGAGGTATATCAAACCCTGACTGAGAACTCCTGATGGAACCAGGAAGGCGGGGAGGTAGGGAGGGCCTCTGCGTGAGCCACGGTAAGTATGTTAGATTAAAGTAATTTAGAATAAAAATTTCCTTTTAATTACACATACTATACCGTGGCTCACTAATGCAGAGTCGCATTACCTGGAAGGAGGGCTCACCTGGTTACCGCCTGGAGGAGCGAGAAGAGCCGGAGCATGTGGCGGAGATGGAGTGTTGGGCCACGACAGCTGATGCGATGCCCCTAGACCCATCATCGCGCAGACGGAAACGTCGCGCAGGTAGAATTGGATGAAGGTGCCAGGGGAATGCCAATATGCGGCATCTACACACTCTGAATGCTGGCATTATGAGCTACTGCCAGCGAAGACGCCCATGCCCTAATCTCATGAGGTCTTGGTGAGAAAACAGCCAAATCCCCTTCAGGTCTCGCGTACGCAGCTTTAATGACTTCTCTCAGCCATCGAGAGATTGAAGAGCGCCTGATGTCCTCCTTATAACTTTCGTTGTAAGAGAGAAACAGGTGGCGCTGCTTGGAGCGAGAAGATTTCGTGCGTTTCCTATACTCCCGCAGAGCGCGCACCGGACAGAGAGTGCTGTCTTCGTCGTCTGGGGCGAGAATAGAAGTGAGAGGAGAATGGAGATAGTCGGGGAAGGAGAACCTGGCAACTGGTTTTTCGCTAAAAATTCTGGGAGGAGGCGAAGAGATATCGAGCCATCCGGTTCGGAGGCGACGTCCCAGGCAGGCCTAAGGGCGTGGACTTCACTGCAGCGCCTCCCTGAGGCCAGGGAAATGAGAAAGGCTGTTTTGAAGGAAAGGAATTTCAGAGAACACTCCGGATGGGCTCATAAGGGGAGAGCCTGAGGGAGGAGAGGACTAAGAAAAGATCCCGCGCCGGGGGCCATCGGGCCTCCTGTAGGGCTGCTCTCTGACCAGATCCCGCAGAAGAGGGTCGTCCACGAAGGAGGGCCCCCTAACTGGCGGATAGTGGTGGAAATTAGCCGCCCTGTGAACCTTAACAGAGGAGACTGAAAGTTTTTTCTCCGATGAAAGAAAAGCTAGGTAGTTCGCCAATTGGCATTGAGAGGGAGAATGAGGTGATACTGCGTGGTTGGAGCACCAAGAGAGCCAGCCATTCCAGTGGGACACTGTAGACACTTTGGGTGCTGGCTGTGGGCATGTTTCCACAAGGCCGATTACCGCTGGGGAGGCGCCTTGTGCAGACAGCGCGTCCCGCACAGTAGCCAGGCGTGAAGATGCAGCACGTTTGGATTGCCGTGTGGATGCCTGACCGTGGCTGAAGCAGGGACTTTGCTTTTAAGGCGAGCGGTATCGGAGGCACGCGAGACAGGTGTAAACAGTTCTGGAAACCACGCTTGGGCCGGCCAGCGTGGAGCCACAAGAATAAGCGTGGCTGAGTCTTCCCTTGCTTTGCGGGAGAACTTTTCCCAGAATGGGGACGGGGGAAAGGCATAGCCCGTCAGTCCGGACCAAGGGATGGACAGGGCGTCCACAGCCATGCTGCCGGATCTGGAACTGGGGAGACATACAGCTGGAGACGGTGGTTGAACCAGGTGGCGAACAGGTCTACCTGTGGTTTGAACCATACAGTCCAGAGAGGTTCCAGGATTGAGTGGACGAGAGTCCATTCTGAGGGAAGAACCATGTGCGACCTGCTGAGGGAGTCGCGAGAATGTTGATCTTCCGGGAACGTGCTTGGCCGAGATCGGATTGATTGTGTCTCGCACCAAAGGAGAAGCTGTTCCGCCCTCAGGGACAGGGAGTGAGAACGCGCCCCCCCCTTGCTTGTGATATAACACGCCACAGTCGTGTTGTCGGTGTTGAGGAGAACGTGTTTTCCTTCAGGAAGGGAAGAAACTCCTTGAGGGCTTGGAACACGGCTTCCAGCTCCAGCCGATTGATGTGCCAGGATCCCATCTCCGGGGACCATTGCCGGCCGCCGTCAGAGAGCTGACGTGGGCACCCCACCCGGACGGGACGCGTCGTGAACAGGTCCCTGTGGAGGAGGGGTGTGATGGGGACTCCTGAGCCAGCCAGGACTGGGAGTGCCATTGGGCCACCGATGGTTGGAACCACTGACGAGAAGGATCGGAAGGTCCACGACTGCAACGCCTGAGACCAACGCTTGCGAAAGAGGCGTTGAAACCGGCGTTTGTGCAGTCATCGAGGGGCACTAAGGGGGCCAAGGACTCCAGACCAGAAGAGAGGCCAGCTTTCTGGCTGGAGCCTGATCCAAGGAAAGGAGATGGGCCAAGAGGTGCTGGAGGCGAACCAGGCGTTGGGGGGTTGGAGAGACCAACCAGTTTGGTGGTGTGGAAGGACATGCCCAGAAACTGAAACTGCTTTTGCGACGGGATGAGATCGGACTTCTCCTCGTTGCGAACAAATCCCAGCTGCTGACAGAGGTTTAAAACCTGGAGGGCTTGCTGGGAGCACAGAGTGCTGGATGAGGCAAGAAGAAGCCAATCGTCGAGATAGGCCTTCAGCGAATTCCTTTCTCCCGAACATGCAAGCAAAGTTCCCGGGCCACCTTCGTGAAAACCCAGGGCCGGGGCTAGCCCAAAGGGAAGGGCCCTGAACTGAATAAACGCGGCTTCTCCACACGATGCGGAGATACTTCCTGTCCCTTGGGTGGATCAAGAGATGGAAGTACGCATCTTTCAGGTCGATGAATACTGCCCAGTCGCGGGATGCATGGCATCGCGGATGGACATGGGGGTTTCCATCCGAAAACGGAGGACGATAAGAAACCTGTTCAAGGGCGAGAGGTCTAGAACCGGTCTCATCCTCCAGAAGCTTTGGGAACCACAAAAATGCGGCCATAAAAGCCCGGAGAGGAATGGAAGAGGACTTCTCTGTGGCTCCCTTGGCTACAGCGAAAGGACCTCCTGGTCTAAGGCCTGAGAGGCCTAGATCCCGAGGAGGAGCGAAAGGAGGAGGGAAAGGAGTGAGGAGCCTTTACTGCACCCCAAGGAAGACGAAACCCCGACCTGATCACCGCAGAGCCCAAGGGCTTGCGGGAAGCCGCTCCCAGGCACTGAGGTGCCTGGACAGACTGCCCACAGGACCGCCTGGGGTGAAGTACCCAGGTCGGGGGCAAGTCATTGGGGGTGGGCCGTCTGAGACGTGGAGCTTTCGGACCCGCCGGCCGTGCCTGAGGCCGACCCCTGCTGGGTTGCTTGCCTCGGATCCCCCGGGGTCCAATGGACCGTCGTCCCTTGGGTTGAGGGGAACCCGGTGATGAGAAGGTGCTGGCGCCTTGCGTTTTGCACCGGGGCGGGGGGGGGAGGGGGGCCTGAGTGAAAGGCGAGGTCACGCCTAATCTCGGCCTGGCTCTTAATGGTAGCTGTACGTGATTCCCGAACAGAGACCTGACTTGACATGGCAAGGCTCTGAGGGAGGGCGGGCAGAGGCAGAGCGGGCCATAGAAGATGCCAATAGGACAGCATCTCTCCTCGCCAGTACCGAGTTCAGATGAAGCCTAGCGAAGGCCCCAGCCGAATACTTAAGCCTTCAGCCATTGACTGAATACAGGCTACCACTGCCGCTGGGTCCGCGGACTGGCGGATGGTGAGGATTCTGAATCAGGATCCTTAAGGGCAGACACTAGTCCCCCTAGGAAGGAATCCATGATTGAGATGGCCTCAAACCCCTCCTCGCAGACTCTTCCCACTCGGCAAGGCAGCGCTCTGAAAGGGCCACCTGCCTAGCTTGTGATTTCGACCTCTCCTGACCAGGAGGAGGTCCTCCTGGGAGAGGGGGAGAGTGGCTTCCGGGATAGTATCATTTGCCAAGAAGGCCTTCTTGGCAAAATGGAAGCTCTCTGGCTTAAGGTACTTCCCGCACGCAGCACACCAGGAAAATCAGGGACAGAACCAGGCGTGATGTCCTGTGCCTCCGTGCCCTGACTTTTATTTGGGCCCTCCTCATGCAGTCGGCCACCATGACCGACTCCTTTAGCAGAGAGGAGGGCATAGCTGCCTGTGGGCGAGATCCCAGGGCGAGTTCCGCTGCGAAGGGCAGGGGGCTCTGACCTCCTGAGAGGAAGACACCGCCTCCGGGACAAGGGAAGCCAGAAAGGCCACAGAGTCCCGGAATAGAATAAGAACCGGGCGACTGGCCCTCTTCCTCTGACTCAGAATCCACCAGTCGGAGCCACAGGACCGAGGGGGTGGCCGCCCTTGGCGAAGCGGTGCGAGGCCCAGGGTGGCCTGGGCTGGCTGATTCCCAGACACTCCGGGGGAGGGATCAGTCACCGGGTGGGCCGAGGGGACCTGGGAGGAAGAGGCCTGCACGGTGGAGGGCTGGGCATAAAACCCGGCCACCAGGGAAACCCGGAGCAGGGGGCTGTGGAAAGCCATGGTTGAGGGATATTGCCATTGGGCCCATGGCGCCCAAGGCAAAGGGCCTGACCCCATGATAGGGGGGGGGCTGAGGTTGTGGCTGCTGGCCCAACCCAGTAAATGGGGGTGCTAATGCGCCGGTCCCTGAGGGCGCTCGGAAATGAGGGCGAACCCAAGTGTTCTGTCCAAAAGAAGGGGCAGACACATGAGGTGGGGGAAGGGAAACAACCGGGGCCGAACAGATTCAAGCCCCTGAGAGGGAGTTGCTTCCCTTGCATCGCCAAACCGAGCGAGAGGGAGACGAGAAGTCTGCCTCATTGCCCCATCCCGGAGCCTCCGTTGTGAGGGCTCAAGCATCTTCGGTTCTGCATGGAAACCGAACTGTGTGCAGTAAAACCGCAGCTGAACTGAACACAAGATGCAGTCACGGGAACGACAGAACCGCAGCTGAGTCGCTCGCCATTAGGGGACAAAGGGACGGGATTGACAGAACCGCAGCTGAGCCGATCACGTCACAAATTGTGGTTGCGAGAAAGAGCTCGCTGTCACAACAACAGAACGCAGCTGAGTTGAAGTGAACCCTTGGGAGAAGAAGAATAGAGAGAAAGTGACGCTGAAGGGAGGAGGTTTTGGCGCGGCTAGAGACAAAGAGCCTGCCGGCGAGATGCGGGAATCGAATGACAAAACCTTCTTAACTCTCGCCTTACACCCAATCGCTCACGTACGTTTTCTCCTTAAGTGAAAACATAAGCAAGGACACCAAGATAAGATAAGATAATGTTGCTTATAGCCCAGCCGACCGCAAAGGGCCACATCAGGGCTGTCACCACGTTAAAATCAACTCACCAGTCAAAAAAAAAAAAAAAAAAAAAAAACACCAACTTTCACACATCTCGTTAAATGACATCGTTACAAACGCCCAGAAACTTTGTTAAAAATCTTTCTGCCGTAAAATCTTAAATCAGATGAAAAATGTTAATCTCTCTCAAAAACTCAAGGATCACGTCAGGCGGGACATCACCTGAACAGGATCTTCATGGACTCCGCCGTAAAATGTTTGTGTCTCACATCGTGCAAGTCCCAACACTCTAAAAGAACATGTTTCATTGTGAGTGGCGCATGACATGGAATGCACCACGGAGCTTCTTCACTCTTTAAAAGGTAAGAATGGGTAAAATACGAATGGCCGGTGTGCAGCCGGCACAGAACCGTTTCCTCTTTACGACCACCCGACGTAGATGGGAGGAAGTCTTTAGGTTTGGACGGATCTGAAAGAGTTTGTTATTCGTCTGTGTGTTCCAATCTCCTGCCAGAGGTCTCTCACATAATCGTTAATTTTGGGTTTCACATCTGAGCAGGGGATATAAGTGTTGGACAGTTCTCTCTTGTGGCGTTCTTGGCTAAACGATCAACCATTTCGTTCCCGCCGATGCCAACATGGCCAGGAACCCAAGCAAGAGTAATGTTGTAACCGTCCGCCTTCAACTTGCTAAAAAGTTAAAAAAAAGTAAAAGTTCTGGATGCTGAAGGTTGCGGCAGCATGGCCTCCAAAGCTACAGCGAATCCGACAGAACCAGAAAGTCCCTCTTCGAAGAATGGGAGATTTTCTTCAAACCAGTACTAGAGCAGTAAGTTCAGCAGAATAGACAGAAGCTCTGAATGTATATGTTCAACAATATCTGAGAGGAGCCAGGGCAGTAGGCTGCACAGGCCACTCCATCCTCAGACTTGGAACCGTCAGTGAAAAACTTTTGATAAGATGGGAATTTGGAACAGAGCTCAGCATACAAAGCCTTGTAGCCAGAGAGCTGGTAGACTCCTTACGGAAAGCTGCAAGATCGAAACGAATCTCTGGTGTGAAAAAGGTCCATGGAGGTTGATCCGGAAACTTGGAAAAATCGGAAACTACTCCCAGGTCTATACCTGCATTCCGCACGTGAGGCTGCATACGAAGCCCAAACGGCGGAATACATTTCGGGTTATTTTCAAACTTACTTTGGAACGGAGGGTCAAAAACACAGTCATAGGCAGGATTCTGCGGTTCTGAGAACAGTCGGATGTAATAATTTAAAGACAGTTTCAGCCTGCGGTTGGACAGTGAAGGTTCACCCGCCTCTGCGTACAGGCTGTACACAGGGGTGGTGCGGAACGCTCCAAGACAGAGACGAAGCCCTTGATGGTGGATAGGGTCCAAGAGTTTGAGGTAAGATGATCTTGCGGAGCCGTACACAGCACAACCGTAAGTCCAGTTTGGAACGGACCAGGGCTCTGTAGAGGTGCAACAAAGTTTTCTTATCAGCGCCCAGTCGGTGTTGTGCTATGACCCGCAGAATATTCAGTGCCTTTTGGCAAGCAGTTTTGAGGTTTTTAATATGGCTGAGAAAGTTAGTTTTTGGTCAAAATGACTCCCAGAAATTTGGCCTCTTTAACAGCTGGAATGGGAGATTTCCCTACTTGAAGTTCCGGATCTGGAAAAAACTGACGGAATTATGGAAGTGAATACACTGGGTTTTTGTAGCAGAAAAGGTGAAACCGTTTTCATCCGCCCACCGATGGATTTTATCTACGCAAAGCTGGAGCCTGCGCTGGACACTCGGGTACAGGCTTCCAGTTGCGTAGACAGCAAAATCATCCACAAACAATGAGCAGTCTGAACCCTGCTGAACTGATTGAACAATGTTGTTGATCTTAATACTAAAGAGGGCAGGAGATAGTATGCTCCCTGTGGAACACCCAACTCCTGCTCGTGGACATCAGAGAGAGTGGTGCCAACCCGGACCTGAAACTGTCGTTCTGCCAAAAAATTTTGAATAAAAAGCGGAAGATGACCTCGAAAACCCAGATCGTGGAGATCATGAAGTATCCCGACTTCCAGGTGGTATCGTAGGCCTTCTCCAAGTCAAGAAAATTGCCACTGCATGCTGTTTGTTCAGAAAGGCGTTCCGAAGTGTAGATTCAGACGAATCAAATGGTCAACGGTAGTCCGATGTTTGCGGAAACCACACTGTTCTTTCGCCAAAAGGCCATCGGTTTCAAGTTTCCACATGAGCCTAGCATTGACCATTTTTTCCATCAATTTACAAACACAGCTGGTCAAAGCTATGGGACGGTAATTTGAAGGATTAGAAAGATCTTTTCCAGGTTTGGGGATGGGAATAATGAGGGCTTTTCGCCAAGAGGGTGGAAAAAACCTGTAGTCCACACATGGTTGTAGACCTGTAGCAGTATGTTCAGACTTCTAGCGGAAGATGTTTCAACAGCTGATAATGGATTTCATCTATACCTGGAGAGGAATCGCTGCAAGAAAGCAAGGCAGATTTCAGCTCGTTTAACGTGAAAGGAAGATTGTAGTCTTCCATGTTGTCGGACGAAAAGTTGCAGGGTGATTTTTCTTTTAGGGCTTTGTTTTTGACAAAAGTGGCTGATTTATTAGAAGAGGAGGAATTCTTTTCCATGGTTGAAGCCAGCAGATTAGCAACTGCTTTTTTGTCTGTTATTAAAGAGTCAGAAAACTTGAGATGGTTCACAGTGGGACAGGTGTTCTTCCTTTAATTTTCTTAATGATGTTCCACACTTTTTCTTGGAAGTTTTCGATGTCAGCCTGGAGCAGAAGCTTCTCCAGGACCGACGTTTACTGATTTTAAAAGTGTGTCTCGATTTGGGCACGGAGTTTTTGATGGGCTCGAGCGTTGGGACCGAAGGTCGTTGGTATACCTGACGCTGAGCCCGTTTTCGAACTTTGGAAATTTGTTGGCAGTCTGAATCAAACCAGGGTGTTTTTGGCATTTGAAGTTTATCGGAAGACACTGGAATACAAACTTTAGCACACTTGATCATAGTGTTTGTCAGCGATTCTGCTGGGTCTGGACTCTGAAGAAAGTCAGTGTCCTGGAATTCTTTAGAAATAGTGGCTGCAAATAGATCCCAGTTTGCTTTCTTATAATTTAAATGTTGAGAGACAGAGACGTGTTCAGTTATTACAGGTTGTAGAAGGACAGGGAAATGGTCACTTCCGTGCAGATCGTCATGGACAGACCACTCATAGTCCAGGACAGCGAGGGGTCACAAACCGACAAATCTAAACACGAAGTGAACCTGTGGAAGAGTGGAGGTAAGTTGCAGAGCGTCGTTCAGACAACACAAATCCAAATCCGAAAGGACATCCTCAATTAGCAGACCTCTGGATGACGTATGGACACTACCCAAAGAGGATTGTGACCGTTAAAGTCACCCAACAGCAAAAAAGGTCGAGGAAGTTCTATCAGACTGACAAGGTCCTGACGACAAACCGGGACAGAAGGAGGTAAATAAAGAGAACAGACTGTCACAGTCTTGTGGGAGTGACTCTCGCAGCAACAGCTTGAAGGGAGGTAGACAGAGCGACAGGACTATACAGTAGAGTTTTGTGTATGAGAAGGGCAACACCGCCCGACCGTCCCAACGTGGATGGTTGTGCAGGATTTGAAAGAATATTAAAGCCAGAAAGAGTAAAGGTCTTCTGGCTTTGAATTTGAGTTTCCTGAACAGCCACGACGGAAGGTTTTATAGATTGGCACAAAAGCTGCAGCTCCTCAAGTTGGAATTTTAGTCCACGGGATATCAATGGAATATTGTATTATCCATGGTGCAGAGGGCGAAAAGGAGAGAGTCAGGTCATCTCCTCTTCAACGTCTGGTGCTAAAGGTGTAAATTTATTTGAGGTTTGTACTGGACTGTGTTGGTTTCTGACCTGCTGGCAGACTTGCCAAAGGTGAAGAAGGAGGTCTGGATTTGGGAGACGGTGGAGGCTTCTTCCTCATCTCAACCATCTCCACACTGGGTTGAACTCCTTGACCGCACGGGCACATGGACAGAGGAGTTCGAGGGGGAATTGCTGGTTTGTTTAATCTGCCCAGCAGCAGATGTTGTAGATGCTGGGCAGTCTGAGGGTGGCGGATTTTTTGCCTCACAGGGGCAGTCATTTTGGGTTGGAAGGTGGTGGACCTGCTTCCACCAGAAGTTGACAGTTCTTCTTGCTAGTGTCTTCGAAAACGTAAAGTCATCAGTCTGACAGCAGACTGATCGTGTGGGAATTGTGGGAACTTTCTTTACTGCCGAAGCATTGGTAGAGGCTGTCGGCGTCTGACTGCCCACAACCTGCTTGCGGGCCTTTAAAAAAGGAATATTTTCTTTTCGTTTTTAATCTTTGATAGCGGATTCCTGAATCAAAGAGGGACAGTTTCGTGAAGAGGAGGAGATGGTTGCCACCTGCAGTTAGCACAATGTGCCGGATCTTGACACGGCCCATCATGGGTTGCCTTGCAGCAAACACCGCATACCTCTTGCCCTGAACAGCGGTCCCTGACATGGCCAAACTTCTGGCACCTGAGCACCTCAACGGGGAGGAAATATAACTGAACACGAACTTTCAAGTAACCAACTTTGATGACCGGAGGCCAGCACAGGGTTGCAGAAGGTCAGAAAGAGGGTGTTGGTGGCCACTCTCTCTGAACTTTCTTTACTGTCACCTGCGCACCTCCGCATCACACCCTGGACGCCAGCTCCCGTCTTAATTTCTGCCTCTGATACACCAGATAAATCCCGGCAGGGAATCAGCTTTTGATGAATTCAATTGTTTGTGGGGAGTTACCCTGATCTCCTGTCCACAAGTTTCGTTGCCTTCAGCAGCTGTTCAGATTGTTTTGGTGATTTACACTGAATAAGAATGAACCATTCCTCAACCTCTTGATGGACCGAGGGTCACCTGCTATACCTTGAAAGCCCTTTGAAATAGCAAAAGGGCTCAGAGCTGAAAGGGGTCTGTCCTGCTCCGTCCCTTCATCACGAGCAGGAAAGCCAGAAACCTGTCTTCTGTCGTTACCTCAGTATCTGAATCGCTGTCAGAATAAAGACCTCCTGAAACGGGGATGCTGCTTTTCTCTTCTTTTTGGGGGGGGATGTTTTTTGATAAAGCCATGTTAGTTTAGTTGTTCTTCCTTACCCACCCACCTTGGAGTCAACTAAGGGGCAGGGCCAAAAAACATGTCTTGACCCCTTCCAGGCTTCGGGAGAGATTACGACAAACAGAAACTACCAACCCTATCCCCCCTGATCATGCTCAACTCCGGGGAAGAAGCGAGCACTGCAGGTTAATTGGCAGCAGGGGAACTGTTGCCTTGACCCAGCCCAAGAAGGGGAGCGATTGACACGGGCAAGTGTACTTCTGTCTAGGAGGGTCCGAGCCAAAGTGATGTGTGAGAGCGCTGCCTCTCAATCACCAGGATCTCATTCCCCTCCGACACAGGTCGCACCGCACGGCAAACGCGGCGGATCTTAAGGAGACCACAGAGAGAAAAGGAGTGTAGAAAAGAAGACTTGAAGGGGAGACGAAGATAGAAAGGGCCAAATAAGAGAGGCAGAAAACAAGAAAAGGAGAAAGGGGGTTACTCTTAGTCAGGATCCTCACCCTTAGCCTATCTGACATGGAAGCCCTACCAGGGGCATCAACTCCTTACCACGTTACGCTTAGGCCAGGCAGCATCTCAACTTCACAGGCCTAGAAGCAGTTGGAAAAAACCAGCCTATCTTTAAGCATTGATGCCCCCGCCAGCAAAGCCTAAGGGATCACTGGACCACGCAAGCCCTCCGACCACGACAAGGTCGCAACCCCCGGAGGGGCAAGGACACCAAAGAACAGCAACAACAATCGATCGATTGCGAGAAAAGCAAAAAATACTTAGCTGCTCGTGTACAGGAGGCTTAACGGAAAATGGCTGCCGAGAAAAGAGGATGGTTCTGAGCATGCGCAAGGCACGAGGCCCTTTCAAGGGTTTTGTTGTCCGTACGGACTTTATTGTATACGAGGCAGGGATAGCAAATTGCTGCCGCTTATTGCATTAGTGAGCCACGGTATAGTATGTGTATTAAAGGTACATTTTTTTTCTTTCCCTCGGAACACCCGTTTGCGCTACCACTCACCTTTCTGACATACTGATGAGCGTTGAAGATGACTGATTGATGAGCATTGTTCCATCAAGGTCCCCGTTGACTGTACCTCGTCTTCGGTGTTGATAGGCAGCCAAGTGACATATCAAACAGGAGGCCATTAACGATGAACGACGCTCTCTGATCGATACACCATTTGGGGTTTGCCCTTTATTTCTCACAGTGGATGAAACAAAGAAACAGATCACAGACACAAACATAGACGGGCAAAACAAACAGACAGACACACAGACATAAAAACACACGCATAGAGGGTGGTGGTGGTGGTGGCGATGGCGTGGTGATGGCGGCGGTGTTGGTCGTGGTGGTGAAGGTGGTGTGGTGATGGCGGCGGCGGTGGTGGTGGTGATGGCGGCAGTGTTGGTCGTGGTGGTGCTTCACTCATCGTCATCCACTGGAACAAGAAATAATGTCGGAATAAGTCCATGAATGAAGTGGAAATAAATGTGCGATAGTGGTACGTACTAGACATACAGACACACAGAGAGAGAGAGAGAGAGAGAGAGAGAGAGAGAGAGAGAGAGAGAAGAGACAGACAGAGAGAGAGACAGACAGACAGACAGAAAAAAGTACTTACGAATGAGAGTGTTGCCGAAGAACTGCTGTGATTCGGTTGGGGGTGGCTGTTGCTCTTGGCTGAAAAAGGGTTGGGTTAGAAGGCATCATAATCGTCGTCGTCTTTTTGCTCAGCCACTTTTCTTTTTTGTTTTGTCGGTGCTGTTGCTGCTGCTGCCGCTCCTGCTGGAGCCGCCGCTGATGCGGCTGCTGCTGTCGTTGTTGCTGCTGGTGCTGCTGCTGCTGTTGTTGTTGTCGCCGCTGCTGTTCTTGTTCTTTTTCTAATGTCCGGACTACCGTGCGGGCCTTGGTGACATAGCCAACGAGTCTCTCAAATTGTTGGGGTTGCAGCGTAACCCCTGTTTTTGTGGGTTTCACTACCAACCCACATCGCTCAAACTGGCGTACATGGAGGTATATGCCGCCTTTAAACTTATTGACGGTGAGGTATTTGTTCCTGCGTAGGCGAAAGAAGGCCTCCCGTCTTGATAGAAGGTGGTGCAGTTGCTACTGCTGCTGGTGCTGCCGGTGCTGGTGCTGCTGCCGCTGTTTGCTGCTGTGCTGGCCATTTTTTTTCCCTTGCCTCTCCGTGTCTGATCTCAGAGTGAGTTGGGAGCGAAGAATGATGTTGCCTGGGTTATCCCGCAGACTATATAGCTCATGAGCAGCAGCTGGGTGTACCTTAATGGGATACAAACATACAAACATCATTTTATGCACATCATTGACATTGACAAGTTAGGACATGCGCTAGCTTGTTCCAAATGTGACAAACTTTGGCATACGCTTAGGGAGCTAAACAAACATGAGAACACGTGTCAAGGCAGTCAGACTCAACACACATACAAAGGAGGGGTGTACACACCACCGGAATCGGTGTTGCAGCAACTCTGTCGTTATGGTATTTCTGTTGATCCTGATTTCGTTTTTCCTTACAGAGCTACTTTGACTTTGAAGTGTTCTTCGAGACCGATGACTTACCACAAACAAAACAAGCACACTCCAGCACGACATACACAGCTAGACACGTTCCCCTCTCTGTCGCTGTCGCTTCCAATGTACCTGGGTTTTAAGAGCCTCGTTGTTTCATGAGTGATGGGGACCCCCGCAAACTTGTTGACACCATGGTGAAGTATTTGGAACAGATTTCAGAAACCTCCTTTTCTCTTCTCCGTGAACATTTTGAAGATGCGTTTGATACGTTAGAAGCCATGATTGATCCTTCGCAGGGTGACGAGTCTGTAAACTCTCACCACATTCCTGCACGTTCCTTGAAAGAAAACTGGAAGAGTACCTCCACGAACTGCCCGTGGTGGGGTTTAATTCTTCCAAGCATGACCTCAATGTCATCAAACCCTATTTGATTCAGAGGTTTATGGATATGACTGCTATGACAGACAATGTAGAGGAAATTAGTCGGTCCAACCCAGACGGGTTTGATTTTGCTGAGGAGCTGGGGAAAGAGGAAGAGGAGAAAGAGGAGTAGAGGGGGAGGAGACGAAGAAGGCGGGGGAGGAAAAAAAAACAAAAAAAGTCAAAAAAAAAAAACCCATTCAATTTGTTTTGTCACACTGTCACTTTTGCCCGCGCATTCATGAACTTTTTACCCCATACCCCACGCGATTTTTCCCAAATCAACCAAAAGGCGCCTACCAAATGCTTTTTTCTCCCCCCCCCCTTCGGGAAACACTTTACTAAAATCACATAAAACAATTTAAAAACAATTTTTATACATGTAGCCTCTTTCCACTGAAGGCAAACTAACTCACGAAAGACTTCTAAAGGGCACGGCTTCACCAACAGGCCCCAAACCAGACCAGAAATAAATGATTTTTTTCACTTTGATGCTTGCCTGCTCCGAATTAAGCTCGCTCCACCCTTCATGATTCCTGTCCTCTCGACATCGTACGCCCCCTTGTTTTTCTCCCGTCCGGGAGAATGATTTCCGACTCCTCTCCCTCGACTTTCTGTCACTGGAGAAATGATTAAAACCCTCTCCCCGCTTCTCCTTCCCTGAGAGAGACATTCCCGACTCCTCCCCGAGTCCAAAATTCCCTCTGCCCCCGGGTTGTTCCCCACACCATGGCCATTTTAACACCCACGGGTAAAGGGGAAAGGTGAAGAGAAAAAGGGTAGGATGAAGGGGAAACACGAAAAGGTTCGTGTAAGAAACCCCTGCTTCCCAATTTAACATAATTCTTCCTTTCTTTTTCTTTAAGTTTTCCCCGTAGCTTTCCCCAACATCTATCGCTCATGGTAATGATGGTCAGCAGAGGGGACCAACGTCCTAAAGGGTTTGATCCTAGGCCATCTGCGGGTTTTTAAAACTATTTTTTCCTCCCCCTCCTAGGAGTGCTACCAGTTTCAAAACACTTACCAGAAACCTTACCCCCCTTGTTAAACTATCATCAGTGGTCACTTTCACCCAATGACCACCCTTGTTTCTTGAATGAGTAAACTCACAATTTTTTGGGGGCCGCCCGTAACAGTCAAGCCACACGAAATTTTTCCCTTTTAGTATGGCATGGGAAATGATTCATACACTAACTAATTGTGGGCGTCAATCCTTGAGTGGGGCTACTCACATGACACCCCCCATCCGGGGGGTGAAAAAATTTTCTCCAAAAAATTTTTTTTTTAAAGGGATAAAAACTTCATTTAAAACACCCCTTCCCCCCATGAATCTCAAAATGTGTACCATCACACATGTTCACCAAATTAATAATCAACGTTAGAATCAATCATCAGACCCCACCATAAATAGCTATTTCAAACTTTGTCTTTCTAAAAAAAAAAAAAAAAAATTAAAATTTGATCACCACACCCAAAATACATTTCCAAATTACATGGAAAAAAATTTAGGGATATTAACAATTCAAATCAAATTGTTTTCATACATTAAAAGGGAAAGCACATTTTTCCCTTATCTTTTTCCACATCATAGTTTCAAAACCCCATGAAAATGAGAATTTTTCCAAAAGGTAAATTTTCCAATGATTGTAAACAAAATAAACTAGTTTAAACATAGTTTTTCCCCCACATGTAATTTAGTCCATTGAAAAGTCACATGTTTCCATTTTTGACAGTGACAAATGAAAAAAATTTGGTATTCTCATTGCCAATCAAAACTGTTTTCCCTTTCAAAGGGGTTATTGCTCATCACACAACATCAAATTTTCATTTTCACAAGCAAGTTAGACTAAATATACATGATTTTTTTTATCGTTTTCAAAGAATAAATTGTATTACATCAACATCAAGAGTTGTTGCTTGTAAAACTATAGTTTGTTTGTAAAACAATATCCTTAAACAAGCAAATTAAGCATAAATACCATTTGATTTAAATAGTCAGTACATACAACACTGTCAATGTCAGCACACCACAATCAAAAAGAAAGACAAAAAACAGGATGTTTTTTTTGAAAACTTAAATTTGTCCTTAAAATTTTCTACACGCCAAAAAAATCTCCCATGCATTTTGTTTTCCCAGGCGGGTTAAAAGGGTAAATTGGGAATTCCTTTAGTAAAGCCCACTTTCACAAAAAAAATTTTCCCCTCGAAGCGACACAGAAGTTCTCAATGTCTGGGATGGCTCGGCATCGAACACAGTAAACTTATTACTTTCCTGTAATCGAGCAGAAACGCACCGAGCCATAGGTTTGCCCAAAAAATACAACGGTGGCTGTAGGAAGTAGAAGGTTCATGACCTTTAAAAACCAGCATACTTTGTTTCTCTCTCGACAACCCTTTTTTGCAAACGGGGGGGGGTATGGTCGGGTTCGCATGGTATTTCAGTAGTTAACTAAATACTAGGGGTTCAATACCGAACTGTCCCTGGGGATCTGTCAACACACGGAAAGTCTTTCAAAATTTCTTTGGGGTTTTTCCTTGACTTGAAACAAATCTTTCCCCAAAAAATCCATCATCATGGGTTTTCACCTTAAAAAACAGCGAGTAGGAAGGGGTAAAAAAACATCTGTTTGGAATGTTAACACTCCTACTTTGCTGTTTCACAACCTTTGATCTGTCCCTGAAACGTTACATTGGGTAAAAAATTCATCACTGAAAATGCCCCTGTCATGTTACCAGTTTCTGACAAGGACATGCCCATTAACTGACGGTTGATGGAAACTTTGACGTTCAACATACTTTTAAACATGTTCACAGGAATACCTTTCTCAGTTTTGCCATTTGCTTTAATTAACTGCAGAAAGTTTTCGCCACCTGAAAAGGACCCCCACATAACACAAGTTTTGGTTATGTTTCAGTGAGTGTAAAAGGGACTTTATCCCAACAAAAGGGAAAAGCCTTTGCTTTTCGTCGAAAAGCCTTTACACATCCGTTTTTCTATCACGACTTTTGAGCAAGCCACTCACCCCTTTCAAACGTTTATGCAGTTCATAAACGTTTTGGAAAAACAGTTTTACTGTCAGGGATGTCCGCTTATTTGCCTTTGTGCCAGTAACCCAAAAGGGCCCCCTTGGTGAGGGTCCGAAAAGAAGCTCGAAGGTGAAACCCCAGCGTTTCGTTCGGCATTTCCCGTATGCGAAAAGCAAACCCGGTATGAAACGACCCCATTCAGAGGTTCCGCCTTTGAACCCTTCCTCAACATGGCTTTAACGTTCCATTAAAAAGTTAAACCATCCCTTTTCGATTGGGTTTTAAAGGGCGTGGTTGAAAGGAAGAGATTGACAACATCTGAAATTTTCTCTCATGAGATGGGAAAGAATTGCGTTCCACAATCCAGAGAATTTCGTTGGAAGACCCACTCGGAAAAATCGCAAGAAAGGTTTCGCACAGCATGATCAATTTTCTTCAGTGGAATCGCTTCTGGATACCTTTTCGCTGTATCCACCAATTTAAGAATACGATACCCGGGAAAAGACAGGGGAAAAGGGCCCCCAAAAAAGATCAATACCCACCTCCGAAATGGGACGGAAAATGAAGGCATTTTGTGCAAAGGTGCACAGGGAGGGACCTTTCTGAGATGTCTTTTGGAGATGTCCATGAGGGCAGTATTCTGTAATTTCCCTTTGTGAACCTGGCCAAAAAAAGAAATCAAGAACTCTTTTAATGTTCTTTTGTTCCACGTGACCAGCGAACAATGCATCATGAGCCTGTGTAGTACTGCCCCTCTAAGTGGCTTTTGGAACACAACTTGTTTTTTTGTCCGTCGGGACACACCTTTTAAGAAAATGCAGAGTCCATTTGTCTGGGTTTGCCCTTGGAAATTCGTGCAGTCTTTTTAGCAGCAAAATATTGTCGTCGCGTCTCGTCTTTTCCCTCATTTCTTTAGATCACTGGGTAATCTGGAGTTCACCAGTTTTGAGACTTTTAGCGGTTTTTAGCCTTTTTCCCTGCTCTATGATGTCGACCTGGTACTACAAGAAAAGGGAAAAAACACCCTCCACACCACCATGTACTGTACGCACCTGGAAAATTTGCCCAAGAAAAGTCGCGACTGGTTACGATAACACAGGCGGTGAGAATCCGAGAGTAGGGTTTATCGCCCGAAATTTTGCCCCCGGGAAAAAATTTCAATCTTGCCCCCAAACGACCTACATTTGGACAGTGTCCGAACTGGTTTCAAAGCACGAAAGTTTTTCTTACCCCACAAAAGTGCACCCGTGCTCGCAAAACAAGCCTGCAATCCTTTGAAGCCCGTTTTCTAACCCACCCTCACCGATTGATCGGGGCCAAAACAAGGCCTTCTTCAAGTCAGGGGAGACTAATGGGATTTTAAATCATTTGGTTTAAAAGGGAAATTTCCCTTTTCAAATGGAACTGAAATCGCAATAGAAACACGCATTGGGTTTACGGCACTGACTGATTTTTTGAACTTTGGTTCTCCATGAACTGGCCCCAAAAAGGGCTACGGGTGGGCGTTTTCCCGACCTCGGAACGTTTCTGGGGGGGCAACGGGTTTTTCCGGGGGTGAGTATGGTACTGACGAAAGTCACCGACCGCGGAAAAGTCCCCCGTCCGTTCCCAGGATAATATATCCTTGGGATCAGAATGGCCCACGATTTCCTTTCCGTAACTTCCCTGCCCGATGGGATGTAAGACCTGAGACCAAAATGAAAATTCTCCTTTCCTACCACGCCCCTTTTTCGGGTGACGATCAAACTGATCCCGCCCTCGAAACATTTCCTCAAACGTTTTCAAATTTTTCCTTTTTTAAAGGGAAAATGGCCAGATCTTTCTCACCTCGGAAAAGTTGTTCTCTAAGAAGGATCTCGCAGTATTGAAAAGTCTGTTCGTTTTTTTATAAATCGTCCACGATCCAAACTGATCATACGGATTAAAAACGACGGGAAAAAATTCTCCTTTGTCAGGGCGCACAAACGAAAAAGCTCGCGAAAAAGATGGAGAACATTGAAAAATTTTTGAGGAGTTTTTCCTTTAATTGTCCAAGTTAAATTTGTTCGCCGCGAGTGTTGGACGTGCAAAGCGCAACCCAAACAACGCGCAATAACAATGTCCACTTTTCCTTTTGGGCCCAAACCCAAACGTTTTGTGACTTTCAAAAACGGAAAAGAAAAATATCGACGTCATCCGTTTTTTCCCAAAAGGCGGTAACTTTGGAAAATTTTGTGTTTTGATTAGGCGCGCTTTCGGAACCGATGGGGGAGGTTCCGATGCCTGTATTCTTTTTAAATTTTAGCATCAGTCTCTATTCTAACTGCCTAACTTAAATTTACGTTCTTTACTTCAGCTTCAATTTCAGTTCCCCCCTGGAGTCTATTTTCTTCTCTCTTTCTTACCGTCTGCCCTATCTTGCATTGTTGTACATAGTTAGTAAATTTTTTTTCCCTCAAAACCCAAGCTTCCGTTGTTTAACATATTTTTTCAAATCATCCTAAGAACCGTCAAAAGATATAAAAACCCAAAAAAATCTCTAAGATGAATAAAAAAAGGCATATATAAGGCGCTTTATGTTTCACAAAAAAAGTAAATTTAATATATACAAATTTCGAATTCAATTTCCGGGAAAACAGAAAACCCCCTTACTAAAACAGGGAAATATGAAAAACAAGGAATTATTTTTTTAGAATATTTTTTTCAAACAGGTATCAATTTTGGGAATTTAAAAAAAATTTAAGTTCAATGAAAATTTTTTTTCCGGGGGAAAAGGAAAAAACACAATACTAAAGTTTCTGGAAAAAAATTCTTTATAAATTTTATTTTTTAAAAGTTTTTGTTGTCATTTTCTTTTACTTTAATTTCAAATGAAATTTTCAAACAAATGTATCGCCTTATCCGATAAAAGAATATAAATTTTACAAAACAAATGGGAAACACAAAAATTAAAAAGAGAGAAAAAACACAAACTAGCTGAAACCTACCTAAAAGATGAAAATGTAAAAAGAAAATAGTAGGGCTTTTTGAGAGAAGGTTTAAAAAGGTTTTGAAAAAAAGGGGGGGGAAAAGGGAAAAGAAAGGTACACAGGATCGGGAAAAGTGAGCGAAATCAAGAACGCAAAAGAAGCCCCAGCAGTACCCCAGTGGTCACGTCTCCCCTGAAACTGGACAAAAAAAAATCAGCACAATAAACACAACAAAACAGTAATACTACAAAAAGATAAACAATCAATTAATAAATGCACATTCACCCAAAAACCAAAGAAAATTTGCACCACACACAGAAAAAAATAACAAAAGATACAGGTTTATTTGGGGGTTGAGCGGTAATCAACTCCACCACCCACACTTTTTGCGTGACGGAGGGAACGATCCCACCCTGGGGGGAAGGGGAAAAATCAAAATGAAAAAGATGGAAAGGGAAAGAAATAGTTTTTACGAGAAGGGAAAGGGCTACCGACTCCCCAACCCTGCCCCCCTCAAACGCAGGAAGAGGTTGGGCATCAGTCCTGGGGAAGGGGACAAAAAAAATTTTAATACCTAGGGGAAGGACAGCGACTCCCCAACGCCCTGCCCCCCTTTTGGCCCGGTACGGCAAGGAGGTTGAGGCTATCGGCCCATGGGGGAAGGGTAAAAAAGAATCCCAAAAAAAAAAACCCTTAACGGAGTAGAGCAACCCAAAAAAATGTCAACCACCCGAAACACAAAAAAAGAAAAAAAACAACAAATGCAAATTCAAAAACAATAAACAACCAACAACTTCTTTTTTTTTTTTCCTTTCCTCAAACCCTGGGTACAATCAAAATCTTTTTCTTTTTTTTTTTTTCCCTCAAACCCTTGAGGGGACAAGTCAAAATCTTTTTTTTCCAGGCCCCGGGGGAAAATAGAAACTTTCTTTTTTTTTTTTTTTCCCAGGAAAAAAAAACGGCAGCTAGTCGGTGAAAAAATGGAGTCGGGGTCAACCAGGGCCACGTCCTTTTTTCACACGGCATTCATGACAGCATTTCTCCATACGCCCGCGTCTTTCCCCTCAACCAAAAGGCGCACTACCGAATGTTTTTTTTTCTCCCCCCCCCCTTTGGGGAAAAACTTTACTAAATCACATCAAACAATTTATAAACAGATTTTTTACAGTACTCTTTTCCCCTGAGAGGGAAAAAACTCCGCAAGCTTCATAAAATCCGGCCCCACACAACATTGGCCCCAAAATCCAGACCCGGAAAAAATGTTTTTTCACTCCTTGATGCTATGCCTGCTCCGAATTAAGACTCGCTCCATTTTTGATTTTCCCGTCTCTTCAGACATCGTATCGCCCCCTCGATTTCTCCCCCCTGGAATTGACTTCCGACCCTCTCCCTCAACTTCTCCTGTCCCTGGAGAGATGATTCCAAATCCTCTCCCTGACTTTTTTCCCGTACTGGAGAGAAGTTCAACTCCTCTCCTCTCTTTTTCCTGTCCCTGGAGAGGGACGAGTTCCCGACTCCTCTCCCTGGAGTCCTTAATCCCCGGGGGGCCACCGGGGTTTTCCCCCCAAAACCCCGGCCATCCCTCAACCCCCTCACGGGTGAAAGGTGAAGGGTGAAGAGAAAAAGGGGAAGGATGAGGGCTGAAAACAAAAAGGTTTTGTAAGTAACCTGTTCCCCCTTTAACATGAATTTTCCTTTCTTTTTTTTAATTTTTTCCCCCTACTTTTTCCCCCAAATATCTAAAACGCTCCCTGGGAAGACGGTCGAAGAGGACCAAAAGTCCTGACAGGTTCGAGTTTGGCCATCTGCTGGTTTTAAAAATGATTCTTTCCTCCTTCCTCCCCCAGGAGTGCATAAAAGTGTTTAAAAACATACCAGCACCTTACCCGCCCTTTTTAAACTATCACCAGTGGTCACTTTCACCCAATGACCACCCCCCTTTTTTTGATGAGTATAACTCACAATTAATTTTGGGGACGCCCGCTACACTTCAAGCCACACGAATATTCTTCTTTTTAGTATGGCATGGGGAAATATTCTATCACTAACTACATGTGATGGAGCGCAATGCCTTTAGTGAGGCTACGTCACATGACAGTGGGAAAAAGCAACAATCAATAAATTTTATCGCCAGTCAGAAACTCAAATTTTTGGACTTTGCAATTTTTGGCCCCCGGATTTTCATATTTAAAATATCTCAAAAACTTTGGGGGGGGGAACCAAAAAGGGGACTTTTGTATGAGTACATGGACCATTTTTGGGGAAACGAAAGAAACCTCTCTCCCACCTCACCCGCCTTTTTTTTTTTTAAAACTCAAAAAGAACACGTGGGAAGGAAAACCATATGAGCAGTTTGCAAGATTTCCTGGTGTGGTACAACAATAAGGATGTGGCGCCATTCATGCAGGCTCTTCAAGCCCAGATTGACATGTATTCGCGTTTAGGCGTTGATCTTCTGAAAGATTGTATCTCTGTTCCAGGCATCACACTGAAATACTTGTTTCAAACCAGGCATGGGAATTGACTGAAAGGGAAAACTCTGAAATCTAGGGGGTTCCGGGGGCAGCACGCAAACACAGTACGCTCGCGTTCCGCAATAGTCTCGATCGTCCATACCCAAACTTCCGCGAGAACGAGAACAGAGAACGAGATAACGCTCGCGTTAGTATAACTTGGTCTAGGCCAGCCGAGACTAGTTCAGCAACAGCTAAAACCGGTGCTTTATATTTTGTACCCCAGATTTTTTTTTTCGCGGACGCAATTTCGTTTTCGCGGAAAGCAAATTTTACTGCCGCGGAAATCAGCGTTCTCGCTGACAATTCCCATGGCTGCAAATCCTATCTCCTGGTGTGTACTTTTCTCTCTTCAATGAAAAACAAGAAGACCTACATACGCTGTTGCGTGACAATATTGTTGGTGGCCCCTCCATTATCTTTCACAGATATCACAAAAAAGACAGAACATTCATTCGTGACAATTCGGACAAACCTGTTCAGTCGGTTCGAGGCTATGACGCCAATGCGCTTTACCTGTGGGCTATCATGCAACCCATGCCCACACAACACCCAACTGTTAGAAGATGTGAGACGGGGTTTAAGGCAGAAAGAACGGACGTGTGTGGTCAGCAAGCGAGAGAATGGTTAGAGTGGACGGCGCACACAAACAACATACACATACACCACAAGTTTAACGGGAAAGAACATAGTTTAGGGCGCAGACACATCCGCGTCAACGGTTGGGACTCGAAACATGACACGGTCAGGGTTCCCAGGGACTTCAGCTTATGCCAAGTAAGGACCTTGTAAGGACCAATAAGGACCATTTTCTAAATTAGTAAGGACCTCTACATTAACATTAGCAGCATATATATTACAAAACGTACTTGTATATCTCTTCATGGAAATGCACCAAACACAGCGTACACCCAATATAACTTGGCTGCTGTACTGCAGAATCAAATCACAATGAAAACTGTTTGTTCCCTTGTTCAGTCTTCAGTAAGAACAATGTCTTGAGTCTCTTGTCTTCCACTTCAATCCACCGTTTGTTCCCTTGTTCAGTCTTCAGTAAGAACAATGTCTTGAAGTCTCTTGTCTTCCACTTCAATCCACTGTTTGTTCCCTTGTTCAGTCTTCAGTAAGAACAATGTCTTGAAGTCTCTTGTCTTCAACTTCAATCCACTCGGTTCACACCTAAAACTAAAACCAGCTGATACTTTAACCTGGCAGTCATAGCTGATACTTAAACTTGAATGTCAATCTTTCACAACAGAAGAGATAAGTAAAAAAAAAATGACACTGAGAATGAGAAACAAAAACAAAACTGTTATTAGTGGTCATAGGCAGTTTCAGATCCTGAAATATGTCGGAGAGAAAAAAAGCACACACACACATACACTGGCCATTTTATCCATTCTTTTTCGACTCTTGTGATGTCCTGTTGAACTCTCTCTGCTTCATTTTTTCTGTCCTTAGCTAACAAATGCAGAGTGTTGGATCGTTCAGACTGAAACTTCTCTGCTCCAAGAAGATGACGTGCCTCATCACTGGTGCATTATGTTTCTTCCTCAGGTCGACCAGTTCTTCTCCTAACCTCTTTCTCTTCTCTTTTTCCACAGCTGCCTCCATCTCTTGCCTCTGTTCAGCAAGGTATCCGTCATATCTTCCCCAGACTCCTGATGCTGAGACAAGGAGTTTTTTTTTTGTCAATGACAACTTCCTCCACACCTCCCATATTATGAATATGGTCCAGCACAACCCTACGTACCATCGACGCCAAATGCAGCGATCTTTCACACACAGAACATCGAGCATAATGTTTTTTTTGGTGATCCTTCAGCAACCAGTCCTTGTACTGCTTTTTTTTTACCCAACGATCCTGAAATGCACTTTCCTGGCATTTCAATTGCCTTGAGCAAAGACTGGAAAATGACGGATGTAAGTATCGCGTCTTCACGCGAACCAGACTGCAAACTAGGACGAGACCTTGACAAAATCAAAACTTCCAAGCTGAAAGTAGTCTGCTAGGCTAGGGCCGTTTGTCAGAACCCATTGGCGAGCAGATTTCAGAGTAAAGGACCGCTTGCTTCCAAGATTTTCCTACCAGCATTTCGCCATCAATGATTTTTTGGGCTGTCGATAAGGACTTGTAAGGACCTTGATGCTAATATAAGCACTTGTAAGGCCTTACTTGAGGTGTTTCAAAATGTAAGGACCTGTAAGGACTGGTAAGGACCCTAAGAATCCTGTGACGGTGTACCAGTTTCATGGCTGTTTGTTTCACGGACATGACTGTCATCTCACTCGTGGCAAACACATTAACCCTGTGAACGGGAAACCGCTCACAGATCTCAGAGAAAACACACAAGACATTACCAGCTATCTTCGTGAGGATGTGAAAGTGACTGTGGTAGAAATGTGGGAATGTCAGTGGCAGGAAGAGAAACAGCACAACCCACACATCAGACACTTCCTAAAAACATGTTTCCCATCTCTCAAACCGTTTCAGGGTATGTCTATCACAGAACAAGGTATTTTGAACGCTGTCAAAAATGACACTCTGTTTGGTCTGATTGAATGTGACATTTGTGTGCCCAACAGTCTGAAAGAACATTTTCTGAACTTCAACCTATCTTTAAAAATGCGCCCGTTGGGAAAGACAACATTGGTGAATACATGCGGGATACGCAGAAAGCACAAACTCCTGAGTCGACCACGTCGCATTTTGGTTGGCTAGCTATAGGAAAAAAAAATTTCTCGCCACTCCTTTACTCAAGGGGGTACTTGGAGCATGGGTTGAAAGTAAGCAACATCACACTGATCATTGGTACACACCCAAACTCGTGTTTTAGACATTTTTGGCGAACGCGTGTCTGATGCAGTAGAAAGGGGGACCTTGATTCATCCCAACAGTCTTGGCTGAAACGTTCAAGTTGCTCGGCAAACAAACGCCAAAATGGCAAAACTGACAACTCGCCAAACAGGGACATTCATACGTCACAGCTGAAAAGTACCCAAACTGTTGTGAATGAAGTCGGTTTCAAACACTGGACCAGGAGCTTAGGAAGGGGGTGTAGTTGAGGGGGAAAAACTGGAAAGAAAAATCAACTGGGGCACTCCCTTTGCAGATTGGATACTTTGTTATCAGTACGCAAAACTGCGAATGTTAGAATTTTTACAATTTTCTGGACAAATATCGTGGACAGGTCGGGACTTTCAACTGCTGGGGGATGGACACGGGACCACTCTACATGGCGCTTAGTCGTGACGTTTTGAGGAAGTCATAAAAACCATCTTTGCGTGAACAGTTTACAAGGAGTAAATCGTGGTTTCCAGCCTGAGGCGTGCTCACAAAACAACAGCGTTGTTCCAACACACCGCACAGTGGGGCTGGCGTGGAACCCCGCCACATCTGCTCTGACTGTCTTGATGTGCAAATGACAACGAACACCGGGTTTGTTCAAAACGGGAATACAAAGACTGTTTGTGGGACTGTGTTCAAAACCCTATTTCTGTTCCGGCAAGAGAAAAACAAATTCAGTAGCAAAGGACTAGCAAAATCCAACATTTTAAACCAAAAGATTGTTATCAACGAGTGCTCACTACACAGGAAAGTGGTGGTGGTACAAACACCGGTTTCGGACAGACGGAAAAGCTATGTTCACTTGCACCCAAAATCGCAAGTCTCTTCCTTCTTCTACATTAAACGCATCATCGCTTCAGAGGGAAATCTCCACCTTTCCAACCCCTGTCTAGCATTCTGGGTTTGTAAAGTCATGTCTGGTAACGTTCCAATGCTGTCGTCTTGTAAATGGTCGATTGCTGTTTGAAACTCATTTTTCAAGTGATATGACGCTGTGGTGTTCGTCTAAACATATTTTTGGGAACATTCCCCACCTCCTCGTTGGTTTTTCCCTGGGTGTTTTCTAAATATGAGGGTTAAAGTTTAACGTTTGAATACTTTGTTGTAGTTTTTTCCGTGTCATAGTTTTAAGGGTCAGGGACGGGGGAGAAAAACACGACTAACGCTGTCTGTTTCATTTACTTTTTGTGTGTGTGTTTTGTTTTGTTTTCCAGATGCGGTTCAGTCACAGTACTACCCAAAGGTTGCAGACAGGCGAGCAAATTGTATATGTGCCTATGAGAGTGATTTTTTTTCCCTTTATGTTTTCAGGTGTGTGAGACAGAGTTAAAATAATCAACACACACCACACAAAAATTATGCAGCCCCACCGTATATAACGCCCACCTCTGCTGGTGGTGGTGATGGCGGTTTGGGGTTTAGAAAATTTAAAATCAAAGATATGTGGCTGCTACTGCTGCTGTTGTTTGTTGCTGCCCCCAGTAGTGAGGGGCGGTGGTGTTTGGGCGTGGGGTGGTGGTGGTTCACATAGTGAACGTAGTGGTGGTAGTGGTGGTGGTTCACATAGTGATGGAACTGGTAGTGGTGGTCTATGTGTTGTCGTTGTTGTTCTTCTTGTTGTTGTTCTTCTTGTGTTGTTCTTGTTGTTGCTGTTCTTGTTGATGTTCACCGTCTTCTTTTCTGTTTGGGGTTTTCCCCCTCCTCCTCCTCACTATCGGAATTGGGTATACTGACTGTCTCCAGCCAGTATGTATACATACCTCCCCATCTCCTCTTCCCCCTCCTCAATATCGTTTATGTTTCTACTACCACACTCATGTCTTCTTTCCAGTCAGGGGCAGTCATTTCTTTTTTAGATGTAGTCAAGTGGTCGAGTGGTGTTGGTTCGTTGGAACGTGTGGCTCATTCACTCAATGGAACAATTACACAGCAGGGAGCAAGCCTGTATAGACACATGCAAAAAAACAGCTTCTTAGCAACAGTAAATGTAGGACTGGAGACAAAAGTTGTCATAATCAAATTATCTACATTTTACAATGGATACTAGGCTTGCGTACACACCTACCCAATTCACTTTCTTTATGGATTTATAATCTACATAAATCATTTATCATACCAAGGGCAAAAAAACAAAATGAAATTCAAACTGGCAAATAGGCAGTAGTTTTCAGTACACAACTCAACCCCACATGCCACAAAAATTTAAAAAATTATACATCAACACAAAGAGAGAGAGAGAGAGAGAGAGAAGGGGAGAGAGAGAGAGAGAAGGAGAGAGAGAGAGAGAGAGGGTTTTTTTTTTTTCCCCTCCAAAAGTCTGGATCAGAAACACTCAGTGAGTGGGCCAAACAAAATACAAGAAAATTACACTTTGCCACAATGTCATGGCTTCAGCCACCATTTTATCTAAGACAGTTTAGCCAATTTCAATGTTCTGACCCCTTTTCCCCATGACTTTCCAAACCCGATCCTCAATGTGGTGGTTGGTTTAAAAATTTGCTTGATTCTCTCATGATCATTTAATCATGGAATGCCTTGCATTAGTTGCAACAAACCCCAAATCAAAATTTTCCGAAAGGAAATTTACAAAATTAGGTCTCTTCTGAACCAGGATTAGATCAATTTCCCAGGCAGAATTTGCTAACACTACTAACAAAAAAAAATAAATTTAATTATTTACCCACAGCCCTGATGTGGCCCTTTGCGGTCGGCTGGGCTATAAGCAACATTATCTTATCTTACTAATTATTTACCACAGTTATTAGTTAATTACCATACTGAGCCATGTATCGGTTAGGCCCTAAATCTGAGGCTGTATACCTTTGTGACTAACAACCATTTAGAATATTAATTCTAGGGCAAAAGCTACCTTCAAAAGTTCTTGTGGATAAAAATTCTTGCTTAACTAGCCACAGTGTGACTTAGTAATCATGCAGGAGTGTCACCCTAAACATTATTCCCAAAATACAAAATACACATTAAGAATGAAAGGATGAAAAAAAAAAATTCAATGTTCCAGGTTGACTGGAACATAGACAGAAAATCCAAATTTAAACCTTAGTTAAGAACCGCCTTTAGACCCAAATTTCTCTGGGCCAGGAAAATTTTGACGTCAGCTATGTACAACAATGTTGCAAAAAATTTCTGACCTGCCCGGTCGCAAAAGTGATACTTTTGTCAAATGTTTCTCATAAAGTCTTTCAACAATAATCTGCAAGTACAGTAGTCCACACAATCCTTTGATGGCTGGGTAATCTGAACATTTTACATATTTTACATTTTTTTTTCCAATACAGAGATGGTAAGATCTGAAAACAAAGAGTTGTGTAGCAAAGCTAGCACGTGGCAGTTCAAAACTGAAGGGCTTGAAACAAAGGGAGTTTGAGTAGCAAGGCTAGCACATGGCCATTTCCGAAACTGAAAAGCTTGAAAGGTTCGCACCCCCAAAACTGCAACTTGTACAAACATACAGGGTAAAGTATTTGAAGATCGATCAAAGAAACTTTTCAAAGTCTACAATCTCATACAACTTACTAACCGTTTAAGGCACTGTGTGCAGGGCCCCTTTCGATGTCGTCGGGTTTATGCCAGGCTTCAAATTGCCCGGTTTCTGTTCGTCAATGCTTTTTGTTCTTTCACGGACCCCGACTTCCCGGTTTGTGGCTATGCGCACGGACGATTTTTAAATTTACATCTGTATGCACCCTATAAACATAGAATATGAAACAGATGGGGGTTTGGGGCTTATATTATGTTGTTTTTTTTCCCCGCCAAACACCGATTGCACTGGGTCTTACCTTTGAGCTTTCGTTCAAACCATCAGTAGCGACAAAGAACAACTCCATGTCGGGACCAAACACACACAAAGAAACAAAAGCACCACCTACCGCAACTGTTTCC
>JAFLJL010001888.1:40000-46987 GCA_018398815.1 Conus ventricosus | reverse complement strand
GGTCATACTCACAATTATTTGGGACGCCGCTACACTAGTCAAGCCATATGAATATTCTCCTTTAATTGTGGCACGGGAAATGATCATATCAACAACTACATGTGATGGAGCGTCACATGCCTTGATGTGAGGCTACGTCACATGACAATAACTCATGTGCAAATAGCTGATGGTTATTACAACTTTTGTTCATTAAAAGAAGTACTTGGCGAATATGGTATATTGTTAACAATTAACGAGGCAAACCTCAGAATTACTGTAAATTTTCCACTAAAAGAAAGAAGAGAGTATACTTTCCCTAGGGGGCTGGCTAAAATCTTGGGCTTTCACAGTAGTGACAAAGCTTATAGATTTAGTACAAGAGAAGGCGTCTGGCAATTTAAAGGTAATAAACCATCTGATTTTCTTGTGAACCCAATGTTGTATGTTCATTTACAACAGTTAAGAACAGATACTAATTTGTTTGATGGCTATCCATCTACAGTTCTAAAGGTTTTGCCATCAAGTAGGGCGGGGTTTTGCGATTATCGATTAATCTCAGTTGGAAAAAAACAGTGAATTTAAAGAATTAATTAATGGCCTATAAATTCATTAGATGTAAAAATAACTAATCAAGAAGGAAAGCCAGTTGTTTGTTCTGATTTATTAATGGTATTAGAAGTAGAAGAGCGCGCTGTGAGTCATTAGGGTTTTATATATGTGTGCGTGCGTGGGCAGGGGGTGGGCGTGTGTGGTTTAATTAACTATGTTAATCAATAGCAGGTCTTTTTGACCTGGATTACTGCATTGCTTTGTATGGCAAAACGCTCTCTCTCACACATATACACACAAACAAACAAACACAAACAAACAACAAACAAATACAAACAAACAACAAAACAACAACAAACAAACAACAAACACACACAACAGATGAGGAGGTGCTTGCAGGGAAATGTGAATAGGGGCTTTTTGTGGTTCACACTTGAACGTCGTAAATTCGAGACAGCCACCAAAGCACTTATCAGAGTCCCGAATCAATAATCACAGGATCTCTTTCAAAGTTATATTGGCGGCCACCCGAAGGCAGCCTTTAGAGGTGAAGGAGTGTTGGCACGGCTAAAGTCAGTCAGACGATGAGGAAACTGCACACACGATCAATAGCCAGACGGTTTTGCAAAACCGTTACTATTTTTAGGCCCACGTCATGTGTTTGTGGCGTTCACTGAGAGTCTTGCAGGGCAGTTGTCGGAGGTAGACTGAGAGGTTGTTTCCAATAGTCTCCAAATTCAGGACCTCGCAGCATGGTTTGAATTTGTTTTAACTTGCCGAAAATAAAAGTAAAGGGGAGACCAACAGTGTAAAACTGAGGATACCCAAAAAGCACTTTTGAAAACAGCACGCAATTTGCGGGCATGATCATCAGAATATCCACATTTCTCTTTGAGCCACTGACCCCAAGTTTCTTTTATTATTCCAGCTTTTTTTACCTCATCAAACCATTTTTTTGCAAAGATTCAAAAAATGCCCAAATTGAACGTAGATCATGATTGTTTGAGCATCCTGCTTCTTCAGATTTTTCACCCCCTTTCGCAACCTTTCCACAAACTTCATTTTCATCTGTTGTGTTTGAAAAAAGATCTTCAGAAATGTTTCTCTCGTAAATAGCTGATTGAACATCAGCCTGACTTAACATAAGATAGTTATGCAGTCTCATGATTAGTCATCCTCTTCTCCGCTTTTCTTTTTTCCTTCCTTTTCTTTAAACAATTGTAAAAGAGATTTTTTTGGGCTGTTTTGGCAGTTTTTGTGGGCCTTCTCTCTCTGCTTTACGTGCTACTTCAATCATTTTTTCAAAGTATCTTATATTTTCATGTAAAGTATTCTTTTCTTCTTCAGTCCACAATTCCGTTGGTGTTGGCGGCGGTAATGGGAGGATTTTGAGCTTGTTGAGAAGTAGTAGCTTGATTCCATATCTTCCACACCTGAATAATTTTAATCTATAAAGTTGTTGAAAAGGCATTTGTGATCCAAGAACTTTTTTCTAACTCAGAATCCCACCCGTCTTCTGAAACAGCAGCATTTTGTGACATAATCAAACACTTCTCTCACAGAAAAAGCACCACACATCCGCACAGCACGACGCCACCAAGAGGAATGCAAGGTAGTCAATACAGAACTGTGTTATGCATCATAAGAATGTTCTAGAATGACTGCGCCGGTGAAAAAATGTCACACCCCCCTGTCGATTGGTTAAATGTGTGCGCCGATAATTAATACTGTCGCAATGCGACGCCGCTGTCGGGGCAGTAATGACAATTATCAATTTGCGGTGGAGGAGGCAGGGGGTGGGGAGGTGTGGTGGTGGGGTGGTGGGGGTGGGGGATAAACAGGATGGTGGCGGTCTGCTAATAGTGTCATTGATTACAAGCCGTTCCTTTCAGAGATCAATACACAAGTCGGCGGGACGGTCGTTAAGTGCGGCGGTTCGTGAACTGACTGAACAATTGTCAACCCCTTTTTAGTTCATTTTATGTCCCGGGAGAGAAGGTAAATATCTTCGTTCACGATCACCCATCCTATTCTGCACGGAAACCCCCGTTTCAATTTACTGATTACGTCAATATTTGGCAGTTTTGACGTGTTAATTTTGTTTAAAAACAGGTGTTAAAATTGGTCAAAACTGATATGTGATGGACGTGATTTGTATGTGAAAAAGGGGGTTTTCGGGCAGAATAACATGGGTGGTCGTGAACAAACATATTTACCTTCTCTCACACACACACACACACACAAACACACACACACACACACACACACACACACACACACACGCCACGCGCGCTGCGCGCGCCGCACGCGCACGCACGTACACGCAGGTAGGCAGGCACGCACTTACACACACACACATACGCGCTCGCAAGCGCACGCACGCGCAACACACACACACACACACACACACACACACACACACACACACACACACACACACACACACACACATGAATGCACGCACGCACTCACCCCCCCCCCCCCCCCCCCACAACACACACACGCAACGCACGCACACACACATACGCATGCACACACACACACACACACACACACACACACACACACACACACACACACACACACACACACACACACACACACACATTTGCAACTGTAACTTGAAGGCAGCTATTTTGATCTCGGTGTATACCTAAACACATGGGTTTAGATTTGTAGATATTTTCAGAATATTTGATAGCATACTTTGTATCATTCCTTATTTTCTGATTGTTACGTGCTCTATGCATGATTGCTTGCTTTGTGGTAATTAGTGAGGTTGCTATCTGATAATTTGATTTTCATTTAAGGTTTTTTGTTATTGGATTTTTTTTTCTCTTCATCTTCTTTTGTCTGTGAGTCTAATTGTGTCTTGCAACTGTGCTACCAGTTTTTGTGTTACATTGCTATCTTCCTTTTCGCGCATTCCTATCAAGATTCTCGGGTTAGTTGCATACATTGCACGTGTTTCCATTAAACGTTTATAGACAGAAATATTTCCTATTCGCACTTTGATTGTGATTTTCGCTTATTTTCGCTTTTCGATTGTGATTAATATAAATTATATTAGTCTTTCTTTGTATATTATTTAACTTTGTTTAGACTGACTATAAGACTTGCTCGAGGCCTCGGTATCTTGCTCAGGCTCGAGCGAGTGTGTGTATGTGTGATATATATGTGTATGTTATATGTATGTATATATATATATATATATAATATATATTATTTATATATATATATATATATTTCTTAAAAATTCCATTTCACTTTTTGTTCTATTATATTGAAAAATTTAAGAAAACTGTTTTCACTAAGTCCAAAACTAACTGCAACATGTCTTTAACTTTGGACACATGGCCTTCTAAACAGGGACTCCGAATAGGCTATTTGAATATCAACAAACTCAAGAAATAAAAAAGACGATGTCGCAACTATTCTCCATAACAGTGGTAACAGCTTTCATTTATTTTGTTTTGCGGAATCCCGTTTGTCCTCAGAAATAACAGATTGATATGAGCATACCAGGATATGAAATAATTAGACTTGATCCGTGTAAACCTAAAAGTACAGGCCTACTTGTGTACCTAGCATCTTCATTAAACTGTAAAAAACTAAACAGCCTTAGAAAACTATGGGATTGATATCTGTATGGATTGAAATCAGTATGAAAAACAATAAACCACTTATTATAGGATATTTATACAGAAATCCATCTGAAACTCTGGACTGGCAAGATAAATTTCATGTTCTCATGGATGAAGTAACAATGCTAAAGCTTTCAAACTATTATTTTTGGAGACTTTAATATAGATTTAATGAAACCTAAACCCAAGTGGCATCAAAACTACACCTTACACGGTCTTGAACAACTATTGACATACCAACCCGTATAACTGAGCAGTCAAGTACCTTAATAGATCACATTTATACAAACACAAAACAGTCCATCATTGAAGTATGCTGTCCGCCATGTGGATGTAGCGATCATAATCCCGTTTGTCTGACGTGGTTCAAAAACCGTATAAAAATTCCAAAAGTAGGGCACAAGATTATATACTATAGGAGCTTTAGAAATTTTAAGGAAGAAGATTTCCTTTCAGATCTTGCCACAGCACAATTGGAATATATATACCAAATAAGAGATCCTGATGAAGCAACTGAATTTTGGATTAACACATTTATTTCTGTGTATAACAAACATGCTCCATTCATCAAAAAAAGAGTCAGACAAGAAGCAAAAACCGTGGATAACAAAAGAAATAGATATCGAAATTAACATAAGAAATCAGTTAAGCAATTCCGGAACAAATAAAGAATTCCGTAAACAAAGAAATAAGGTAAACTCAATGAAACGTAAATCTAAGCGTAATTACTTTCAAAAGATGTTAATTTCTACAAAGGATTCACGTCAGATTTGGAAGGCCATTAACATGTTGAATAATAAACAAGTCTCAAGAAATCAGGAAATTATCACAGATGTAACTGCAGATCAATTAAACAACCATTTTGCTAGTATCAAAGAAAAAATTATATCACATGATAGGTCCAATGAAAATGACCTTGAGCATTTAAAACACTACCTTAATTTAAAAGATATTAGCTTTTCCTGTACCCTCCAACCAATGACTGTTATATGGACGTTAGTAAAAGTATTTCATCTTTAAAACAATCGGGTACACGCGATTTAGATGGTTTAGATGCAAAAATACTAAAGATTTCGTGTCCAATAATTACTGATACACTAACGTATTTGTACAATTTATGTATAGAGAAACAAACCTTTCCCTTGAAATTTAAGGAAGCTAAAGTAATTCCACTTTATAAATCTGGTGATAAGTCAATTCCATCAAACTATTGACCAATTTCTATTTTATCTGCTTTATCTAAACCTATTGAAAAACACATTGCAAAATTTACTATATTCTTACCTTACTAAAACAATTTACTCCACGACGATCAATCTGGTTTCCGTAAAAATCATTCCTGCCATACAACCCTTGTACAGCTTATTGATAGCCTCTTATGCAGTATAAATGAAAATAAATTTACTGGTATTCTTTTTATAGACTTTGAAAAAGCTTTTGATGTAATAAATCATTCACTCCTGTTGCGTAAACTGGAACTCTACAAATTAACTCCAGAATTCATAAATCTCATGTCCTCATTCCTATGTAATAGGAAACAATCAGTAACAGTCGACAATAAAACGTCAAATTTAATGTCTATCAAATATGGAGTACCACAAGGCTCTGTACTGGGCCCTCTACTGTTTACTGTCTACGTCAATGATTTACCTTATTTTCTTGAAAGTAAATGCGAAATGTTTGCTGATGACACATCTCTTCATTCCAGTGATTCAGATCCATATAGATTAGCTAGTAACCTCCAAAATGATGTTAAAAAACTTATCGAATGGACTCAGTTGAACCATATGTCCTTAAATGCAAGTAAAACCAAGTGCATGTTTGTATGTGCCCGACAAAAAAGACAAAAGATGAAGTCAAATTTCCACCATTGTTTATATCTGACCAAAAAAATAGAAGAAGTCGACTCACATAAAATACTAGGAGTAATAATAGATAAAGATTTAACATGGACCGATCACATAACGTCAATGGGGAAACGTCTCTCAAAATTATTACTTCAATTAGCCAAGATTAAGAACTTCCTGGACACCCATTCTCGAAAGCTTTTTTCTGTGCTCATATTCTATCAATCATTGATTATGCATCAACCCTATGGGATAACTGCAGTGAAACCAACTTGAAAATTATTCATCGAATGTATAAAAGAGCATTAAAATTAGTATTACTAAAATCAAGCACCCTAACAACAGAAGACTATAAACAACTTAATATGTTAACCTTCTACAACAGACTTTTGTCAACAAGGCAGTATGCATGCATAATGTTACAAACGGATATGCTCCTAAAAAAGATAAGAGATTCATTTACAACTAACACTTATAGACATAGTCATTTATTATCCTTTCCTAGACCAAGAAATAATCTTTATAAATCTAGTCTTTTGTACTCCGGTGGAAATGTATGGAACAAGCTACCAATCACTTTGAAAAACATAAAGAACAAAAATCAGTTTAAGAAAAATCTGAAAAAGCATCTCATGGATGGTTAGCATCAATATTTTCTCAAATTCCTTTGAAATAACTTTTCAGTGATTTTACATGATGTATCCTTGTGTATATGTTTATGCCTATGTACATGTCTGTTTATGCGTGTGTATGCTTTGTAGACAATGTATTAATGTTGTACATAACTTAACTCTCTCTCTCTCTCTCTCTCTCTCTCTCTCTCTCTCTCTCTCTCTCTCTCTCTCTCTCTCTCTCTCTCTTGTTATTTCCTTGATATGATAATTATAACAGGCTTGAATTCTTTTTTGTACTCCTCTCCCTCCACCCCCACGCCTCCATCATACCCCCTCCCTCCTCCAATTTCC
>JAFLJL010001888.1:25000-37500 GCA_018398815.1 Conus ventricosus | reverse complement strand
GTATCTCAAAACGCTGTATTTTGGACACACACACATACAACCCTGCTGTATCTCAAAATGCTGGATAGTGGACACACACACAGACACACCAGCTGTATCTCAAAATGCTGTATTTTGGACACGCACACACACATACACCCCTGCTGTATCTCAAAACGCTGTATTTTGGACACACACACATACACCCCTGCTGTATCTCAAAATGCTGTATTTTGGACACGCACACACACACACACACACACACATACACCCCTGCTGTATCTCAAAATGCTGGATATTGGACAAACACACACACACACACACACACATACACCCCTGCTGTATCTCAAAATGCTGGATATTGGACAAACACACACACACACACACACACACATACACCCCTGCTGTATCTCAAAATGCTGGATATTGGACAAACCACACACACACACACACACACACCACACACACACACACACACACACACACACACACACACACACACACACACACACATACACCCCTGCTGTATCTCAAAATGCTGGATATTGGACAAACACACACACACACACACACACACATACACCCCTGCTGTATCTCAAAATGCTGGATATTGGACAAACACACACACACACACACACACACATACACCCCTGCTGTATCTCAAAATGCTGGATATTGGACAAACACACACACACACACACACACATACACCCCTGCTGTATCTCAAAATGCTGGATATTGGACAAACACACACACACACACACACACACACATACACCCCTGCTGTATCTCAAAATGCTGGATATTGGACAAACACACACACACACACACACACACACATACACCCCTGCTGTATCTCAAAATGCTGGATATTGGACAAACACACACACACACACACACACACACATACACCCCTGCTGTATCTCAAAATGCTGGATATTGGACAAAACACACACACACACACATACACCCTGCTGTATCTCAAAATGCTGGATATTGGACAAACACACACACACACACACATACACCCCTGCTGTATCTCAAAATGCTGGATATTGGACAAACACACACACACACACACACACACACACACACACACACATACACCCCTGCTGTATCTCAAAATGCTGGATAGTGGACAAACACACACACACACACACACACACACACATACACCCCTGTTGTATCTCAAAATGCTGGATAGTGGACACGCACACAAACACACCTGCTGTATCTCAAAATGCTGGATTTGGGCCATGTAGGTGGGCAAGGTGAGAACCATGCAGGCATAGCCCCAGGTGGCCATGAAATGGTTGGTGGCCACAATCCACAGACCAGGGCACTTCAGCAGACGACACCAGGGAACCGCCTTGGTCTGGGGGGTCACGAAGAAAACACAGGGAAGATAGTTAGTTTCAAAGCGAAGTGACAGAAGGCGGATATTGACGCAAATGTTGAAAAGAATGAGTATTAGCTCCGCAAGATTTTCTTTCTTTCTTTCTTTCTGCGTACGCAGGCTGATACTCCTGCGGACACTCCCTGTATAGCCAGGCAGTGGAGTTTTGTGTGTATGACCCTTTTCTATCCCGCCATTAAGGCAGCCATACTCCATCTTCGGGGAAGAACTCCGCAAGATGATACAGACAAACAGATGACAGGACCAAACACGATGCATTTCGACCTCCCGGGTCTTCTTCAGACAAAAAACAAACAAGGTTTAGGATAATGAAAACGCAACTACTTATCGTCTCATGTTCGGCGAAACAAAAGTGCCAAAAATGAGAAGATGAGTGGTTGCTCGATCTTCGTCAAGTGTGGTTTGAATTGTTATTTGCATGCCCACCTCCTTCCCTGTACCCTTCATCCTGCTGCAGCATGTCTCCCTCACTTAAACAGACCGGCTGTCTTTCTTGTTGAGAAATAGTTTTCACCTTTTTAGGCACGTCACGTTTCTGCAAAATGGCGTTCCCCTGCGCTGTCAAGCGGGGGTGTTGGAGGGGGGAGTCATACACCAGCGCCATCCACAGGAAAGCCCACGCACAGCCTGCAACACCTGCAGCAAGAGGACAGCCTCCGTGTCAGACAATAGCAGCTGGAAATATGTAAGGTAAGGTAAGGTAAGGTATTGTAAGGTAAGGTAATGTTGCTTACAGCCCAACCGACTGCAAAGGGCCATACCAGACAGAAGCCAACTCACAAGTCTTTAAACAAAACAAATCGCTTTGCAATACACACTCTAAAATACACACCGAAAATTTTGTTAAAGATCTTTCTTCCGTAAAATCTTAGGTCAGATTAAAAATGTTAATCTCTTTCAGAAAGTCAAAGAACATGTGAGGAAGCAAGATCATGTGACAATGCGCCTACTCTGCCCCCACAACGCCTGTAGCGAGAGAATAGTCTGTCTAATAATATCTGCTGGAAGCGTATGAAAAGGCAACATCTAACGGCAAACATCTACACATACAGCCCAAAACACTTGCATTCAGCGGTAAACACCCACACATACAGCCCCAAACACTGGCCTTCAGCGGTAAACACCCACACATACAGCCCAAAACACTTGCATTCAGCGGTAAACACCCACACATACAACCCACAACACTGGCCTTCAGCGGTAAACACCCACACATACAGCCCCAAACACTGTCATTCAGCGGCAAACATCCACACATACAGCCCCAAACACTGGCCTTCAGCGGTAAACATCCACACATACAGCCCACAACACTGTCATTCAGCGGTAAACATCCACACATACAGCCCACAACACTGTCATTCAGCGGCAGACTGTAAAGAGAACATGTACTGGAAGCATCGTGGGAAAGCAGCATCATGCCACAGGCGCGCCTACACAGCCTGGAAGCACAGACGGCGAGCAAACAGCCTGTGAAGACAGTATTTGCATCAAACACGGTTTAAAAAAAAGCAGTTTCATGAGACAGGACATCCACACACAATAGCATTGACCAGACTGGTGACCGTCATATGTGACAAGACCATCTCGATCATGTCAGCTATCAGCTCATACCTTCATTGCTTCTCTCTGTCTGTCTGCACACATAAAGAGCTGGAACCTTCTTTGCAGATAACGAAAGACAAATCAATCTTAAAGATGAGATGCCACCGCCAGATCTGGAGTATTTGGCATGAAAACACGGGTTTTTTTTTTAAATGTACAAAAGAGTCCATCGAACCATTCAACTATTAATGATGATCTCCTCTTCATTGTCTAGACGAGAAGCATGAAATGGCAGCGGCATATTCTAAAACCAGTCATCCTGGCAAAAGTCCAAGAACATTGAAGAAGAGACGGACAAAACAAGAGGTGGGAGGGAAGATCAGGGAGGGAGGGAGAGATCAGAGAGGGAGGGAGAGATCAGGGAGGGAGGGAGAGATCAGAGAGGGAGGGAGAGATCAGGGAGGGAGCAGGCCTGCCCCGCTCCAGTCCTAAGGAGACCACAGAGCACTGCCAGGAAGTCAGGAGTCGCCCATGATGCCTCGACACACCCACCTGGAGTCATGGCTTCATCAGAATAAGACAACTGTGATGCCTCGACACGCCCACCTGGAGTCATGGCTTCATCAGAGCAAGACAACTGTGATGCCTCCACACACCCACCTGGAGTCATGGCTTCATCAGAGCAAGACAACTGTGATGCCTCGACACACCCACCTGGAGTCATGGCTTCATCAGAGCAAGACAACTATCATTTTTCCTTTATTCATCTGGAGTTTCATTACTTACCCTCTTTTTCGTTCATTTTCGTTGTAATAATTGTTTTGTATCTTGCCTGTGGAAGACCTAGGAGGTCGAAACGCGTCGTGTTTTGTCTTGTGATTCGTTTGTCCACGTTTTTGATGCGGTTCGCTAACATTATCTAAGATTTGTTAGGATTTCCGCCTGCAGTCGTCTCACTTTGCAACTAGCTCTAAAAAAATAAGTTCGTTTCAAATCAAAATAATGCCTTGTTATATTTTTTTCTATGTTGTTAAAGTATTACAGATTTGAAACATATAAATCCAGTTCATAGACTGGAAATACATGGATGTCAGTCTAAAGTCAGAAGGAATATGCTCGTCTTTTTTCCCTAGTTATCAGAATGTGCATGATCTCATGTGTAGGCCAGAGTTGTGGGATTTAGATGATGAAACTTCAATAAAACAACAACACTGCTGTGCATTGTAAACAGATTCATCCATTCGGGCTTGGGAATTTTAGAGGGTGTGGGAAGGGATACCAAACCATACAGTTTGTGAAGAAATTGATAGGTAACGAATTAATCAGAATTACACAGCTAGATATATTAATTGCTCCTTGAAATTATTACTACTGCTCGTAACAGATCACCACAGCAGGTTTCTGATACATTGTATGATTCAGATCACCGGGGAAAATCAGCTGTGAATCTAATATTGAACACCCCTGCACTGCCTGGCGATGATACGCCTGGCTACATTAGGGACAATAAACCATGTTTGTGCTGACGCTTTGCAAAAGTGACCGACAGAGTGAAATCAGGAATGCCATATTCAATCCAGGTAAGCGATAGATTAAATATAAACACAATCTACAATTCAAAAAGTCTTTAAAAAAAACAACAACCTTACAATGAATCTTGGCAAAAAATATTCGATTAATTTGAACCAAATCAGGATTTGGTATGTCGAAAATGAACGTTTATGCTATGCGTAGCAAAGATATGTCCCAAAGCTGTCTGGTATGTCAAGTGTGTACCGTAAAAAAGAGGATGGAATTAAGTTTGTTCTGAGATGCCCTGTTGGCCAGCTTTGGGGAGCATTTATTCTCAGAAATCGCTATTCAAAGTTAAGTTTGTTTTCAATGTCAATAAATAGCAAAAATGCCGAAGGTGGTTTAGCGTTGTATTTGTACAAAGCATTTCAATCAAGCAACACAAACGTGTTTTTATCTCTCCAGTGAAATTCGATCAAGTGACCCGCTTGGCCTGGCTGCTTCTATTTGTATTCATACAATGCGACCTCTTTTTTCATCGGGGGCAATGGCCTTGGGTGATAAATCATCTTGAATTTTGGATGTCACTTTCTCTCCTTCTCCCCTCACTTTGCCTTATCTCCAACCCCCTCCCCTCCTCCCTCCCTTCCTCCCTCCCTCCCTCCCTCCCTCCCTCCCTCTCTCTCTCTCTCCCTCCCCCTCCCTCTCTCTCTCTCTCTCTCTCTCTCTCTCTCTCTCTCTCTCACCATGAACATAGAAGACAGAGGGCCAGCCGCCGGCAAAACTGTACCGGCACAGAAATCCCGAAGACAGCATACCCAGTACCACTCCGACATCCGCGGCTGCACATGAGAAGATTTCTTCCATTATTAGCCAGTACTGTTCGGATTTACGTCACTACGCACAAACACAGATTCCATGCATTATTCAGAACAGTTCAGATTCTCTGACTGTACACAAAAAAATGGATGTGATATTGCCCGTTATTGCTCCGATTTCAGTGACTGTGCATACCTTTGTAATTTCCCTGTGCAGTTTCCGAATTCAATGACTGTACACAGACACTATGTCCTATATTGCATAGCCCAATTGTCAAGTGCTGTTCCGATTTCCGTACCTTTATACATTTCTATATTTTAAAAAAAAATTCTTTCCTGGTCCAGTTTTTGTGGCTGTAAAATCACATGTCTTATATGATCGTCTTGTACGATCCCGATTTGTACATAATAATGGTACAATGGCACATAATTCTGGCATCATTCTAGTTCCTTTGTTGCACACAAAGGAATATTCGGGTACCATTACTATTTGCGGCTGTATGAAAACATACATTCCACAATGGTCTAGAGCTGTTCCAATGTCCGTGACAACACTGCTACATTATCCGGTACTCTTCTTATTTTCGTGGCACTACGATAATTACAACACCCCCAAGTATTTTTCCTGATTTCTGCACAACGATAACTACAACACCCTCAAGTATTTTTCCTGATTTCTGCGCAACGATAACTACAACACCCCCAAGTATTTTTCCTGATTTCTGCGCAACGATAACTACAACACCCCCCAAGTATTTTTCCTGATTTCTGCGCAACGATAACTACAACACCCCCAAGTATTTTTCCTGATGTCTGTGGCTCTACACATGAATACATTACTCATACTTGTCCAGCATTGTCCCCAATTCTGCCGCTATATGCAAACGTTTCTGCCATGATTACCCCGTGCTGTTTTGAACTTTGATTCTGTACACAAGATGCATTGTCCAGTGCTGTTTAAATATCGGTCGCAATTCACGAAGGCACATAATTGTCCATTGCTGTTCAGATTTCCGTTGCAGTGCACAGTTACACATGATAGGATTGTCCGGTAACGCCCGCGCGCGCGCGAGTGTGTGTGTGTGTGTGTGTGTGTGTGTGTGTGTGTGTGTGTGTGTGTGTGTGTGTGTGACTGTGTGTGTGTGTGTGTGTGTGTGTGTGTTTGTGAGTGTGTGTGTGTGTGTGTGTGTGTGTGTGTGTGTGTGTGTGTGTGGTGTGTGTGTGTGTGTGTGTGTGTGTGTTTTCAGTGTATGTATGATTTGATTACCGTCTAATAAACACTAGCCACCTTGGTGCCGCGGTTAGCGCCTTGATCTGCAAGCTGGGAGGTCGAGTCCCATCAGAAACATTCATTTGTGAATTTATTTGTCTGTCTGTTTCTTAGTTTGTTTCTTCGCGTGTTTGTTTTTTGCCCTGGCCGCTTCCCACCCCCAACTGAAGGTATGCCATACGTCAAATCCAAAGAATAAATAATAAGTGGAAAAATGGCCGGATCATTGTAAAAGAAACCTGTTTTGTTTAAAGGCCTACACCCTGCAGACGAAGATGCCGTGGGCGACATGACCCTGGGTGTAACTGTTGGGGGCAGGGTGTTCGGGGAGGACATGCCCAAATGTCGGATAGAAGACCACTCACAGGCGGAGGTCAAGCTGACCAGGCGGCCACGCTCTTCAACGGGGGCCCACACTGCCAAGATGGCGTACATGGCGGGAAACAGCACGCTCTGAATGACGTCATCAAACACAAGTACATCCAAATGAAAGTTTGCAGGATTTTCGCACTGTGGCGCGCACACATACACATACGCGCGCGCGAGCACGCACACACACACACACATGCACGCAGGCACGCAGGCACTCACGCACGCACGCACGCACACACACACACACACACACACACACACACACACACACACACACACACACACACACACACACACACACACACACCACACACAACACAGAGGGAGATAGAGAGGGAGATGGAAATGAAAGGAAGAAGAGAGGGAGTATATGTAACACACAAAAAAAAATCAAAGTAAGAGGAAGGGGTGGATAGGTATGTGAATAAAGAACAAATTAATGAAGGAAGTAGAGGTGGTGAGGGTAGTGAGAACTGCTGCTGGTGTTTTGAGAGTGGATAGGTACATGCTTTATTGCTCGGCTGCAGAGTCCAAAATAGCGCTGCACGACTTGTTTTGAAGAGGAGGAGGTGTGAGCACATCACTCCCATGCTGATCGAACTGCACTGGCTTCCCATACAGTATCGGTGGCAATTTAAACTGGCAGTTCTTGCTTTCCGCCACTTCAATGAATCTCTTCCTCACTATCTCTCTTCTTCTCTCTGCACTTCCAAAGCTCTCGTACCCTTCGCTCTTCTTCACAAAAACTTTTGAAAATCCCTAAGCGTTCTCTGAAATCTGTTGGCGAAAGAGTCTTCAGTTTTAGAGCACCTTCTATTTCGAACTCCCTCCCTGAAGACCTTCGTAATCAGCCTACTCTTTCTTCTTTTAAATCTGAGCTCAAAACTTACTTCTTCAAAAAAGCCTTCTGTAGATGACTAGATCTCTCCTAAATTCCTCCACAACTAGTTCGGTGAGACAGTTTATGCATGTAGGTGCGTCTGCCATTGTGTATTTTCTTTTTGCTGTGTGCATGAATATTGCATGAATAAGTGCAAATGGTGGATGTAAGCGCATTGAGTTGTACAACAAGAAATGCGCTATATAAGTATTATACATTATTATTATTATTATTTGGATGGTGATGCCAGTTTGACAGAGCGTCCCTAGTCTGGCAATAAGATGGGATCCTGCATAGTGCGCTCCAAGTTGTCACTCTGCCAATGCCAAAGAGCCAAGACTCCGACATGGTTGATGCTGTGTTGGGTGTGGTTGAAGGGCAGAGCGACTGGTTTGAGTTGATGATAGCACATGTCTGAAGAGTGTTCGGTGATGTGCGTCTCAAATGCCCGGGATGTCTCGCCTACATAGATCTTACGGCACAGTTCGCAGTGTACAGTGTACTCGGTGTTGCGAGAGATTGGGCGTTTAATGTTGTACGAGCCTGTGAGGATGGTGTCTGATTAAGTGAGAGGACCGATTTGGCAACTGCGTTCTGAGAAGGAAAAAGGACCGAGTGACTGAAGTGTGCAGATTTTGCTCAGTTTGGAGTGCACAGGTAGGTCTTTGAGGTTTTTGTCGCACCTGAAAGTAATCCTGGGTTTGGTCTCAAAATGGTTTGTGATCTTCTGCTGCGTGCCTGTTGGGCTTGAGGACCCAGCAGATGGGAAGAGTGTGCGGGTGGAAGAGGAGGCTGGCAGTGGGCCTGTCTGTTTCTTTTGGAGGCTGAGCTTCCGATGCAGCTGTTGTGAATACAGCTGGGAGCAGGTAGGAGCATCATTAATGATGGTACTGGGGTAGCCATGGCTGGTGAAAAACTGAAACATTGTGGCCCTTTGTAGAGAGAAATCTTCTTCATCGGAGTAAAGTCGACGCAGGCAGAGGAATTCACAATATGGAATGCTGTGTTTTGTGGATGGGTGGTGGAAAGATGTGTAGTTAGGTATGAATGCGCATCGGTGAGTTTAAAGAAAATAGAGGTTTTGAGCCGTCCATCTCTGAGGAAGATGTAGATGTTCAGGAAGTTGACTGATTGCGAAAAGGTGTATGTACATTTGATGAATGGATGGAGGGTCCAAGCGAAGTTAAGGAAGCTGCAGGGGTCTTATTCTGGCGTGGATGTGGCTCACAGCCGATCGTCAATGCACTTTTTGCAGAGCTCTAGTATCTGACCTGTATTAGAGGTTAGCAGGCTGTGATCCAGGTGTGCTACTAACTTCATCAATGTTAGCTGCAGTAGAACCAATAGTATCCTTATTTATTTGTTTATCTATCTATTTGTTTATCATTATCATTATTTCAACCCGTGTTGTCTCCCCCTCCCAGCTGCTTCGTTTCCATTCCACATCCATTTTGCGTGCAGTTTGCAGAGAAAAGTGAGTGTTCGTCCTTCGTTTTCATTGTCCACGATGTCTTTTGTCTTGCCTGAAGAAAGCCAAAGAAATCGAAACGAGGGGTTTTGTTTCCTAATTTACTTACTCTCGTTTAGCGTCACAGTTATGACTTTATATATGATATGAATGTACATGTAACATACAAATCTAAATGTACACACACAGATATAGATATATAATATATAATATATATATATATATGTATACATATATATATATATATATAATATATAATATATATATATATATATATATATATATATATATATATATAATATATATATATATATATATAAATTTTAGTCCCTTGCGGATTCATTCCAAGAACTGACCCTCAGCATTTTTGTCTTAAGAGGATATCGTTTTATATTTTTTACTTTTCACAAGAAAATGTAGCTTGTTTTGCTCTTTCATGATTTTCTTTGCTTCTTAGGTGGCACCTTTGGTTGGTTTTTTGAAAACTCAACAAATATACTACGGTATTGCACACCAGCCTTTTCTGGGATTGAATTCTTCTTAAAACTGAAAAGGCAGAGGAGTCAAATTACCACTTTCCGCGGTCACTGAGGAGAAACAACAAGGTTTCGAAATATCGGTATATGACCAGGAGTTATTGTTAGTGGGCTTCCCTCCCTATTGGAGGATGTCTCTCCCCCTTGGAGACTATAAGCTTGCTGAAGGCTCATTTTCAGAAGCATTTATTTTATTTTTCTCCATTCACCCACTCAAGCACATACTGTTAGTTAGGCAGAATCATCTACCACTGCAGATATGAATGCTTATTTCCCCCCATTTCGTCAATCTAAGACATAAGAGCAAGCTTTGTTTATAATTCAATATTTCTTGCAGTCATTGCAACACCAAGCTGCTCTGTAAGTTGCTGGAACGGTGCGCGGTACATAATCTTGGAATTTATTAGTTTGTTGTATTTTAGTCCCTTGCGGATTCATTCCAAGAACTGACCCTCAGCATTTTTGTCTTAAGAGGATATCGTTTTATATTTTTTACTTTTCACAAGAAAATGTAGCTTGTTTTGCTCTTTCATGATTTCTTTTGCTTCTTAGGTGACACCTTTGGTTGGTTTTTTGAAAACTCAACAAATATACTACGGTATTGCACACCAGCCTTTCTGGGATTGAATTCTTCTTAAAACTGAAAAGGCAGAGGAGTCAAATTACCACTTTCCGCGGTCACTGAGGAGAAACAACAAGGTTTCGAAATATCGGTATATGACCAGGAGTTATATGTTAGTGGGTTTCCCTCCCTATTGGAGGATGTCTCTCCCCCTTGGAGACTATAAGCTTGCTGAAGGCTCATTTTTAGAAGCATTTATTTTATTTTTCTCCATTCACCCACTCAAGCACATACTGTTAGTTAGGCAGAATCATCTACCACTGCAGATATGAATGCTTATTTCCCCTATTTCGTCAATCTAAGACATAAGAGCAAGCTTTGTTTATAATTCAATATTTCTTGCAGTCATTGCAACACCAAGCTGCTCTGTAAGTTGCTGGAACGGTGCGCGGTACTTAATCTTGGAATTTATTAGTTTGTTGTATATATATATATATATATATATATATATATATATATATATATATATTCTGTGTGTGTGTGTGTTGTAGTTAACAGAAATGATGATGATCAAATGATCAAGACAATACAGCGGTGCTCCAATATGGTCAGAGATTACGTTTCAGGACTGTACTTTCCGCTTCCTTCCATAATGTATCCGTCAGCCAGGCTTGGGAAATCCAGACACCTGCTGTGCTTGTCAGAAAATTCGAGAGAACACCGCCACAACTACATCCACTGAGTGGATGAAAGAGAACACGGCCACAAATACATCCATTGAGTGGATGAAAGAGAACACCGCCACAAATACATCCATTGAGTGGATAAAAGAGAACACCGCCACAAATACATCCATTGAGTGGATGAAAGAGAACACGGCCACAAATGCATCCATTGAGTGGATGAAAGAGAACACGGCCACAAATGCATCCATTGAGTGGATGAAAGAGAACACCGCCACAAATGCATCCATTGAGTGGATGAAAGAGAACACGGCCACAAATGCATCCATTGAGTGGATGAAAGAGAACACCGCCACAAATACATCCATTGAGTGGATGAAAGAGAACACGCCCACAAATACATCCACTGAGTGGATGAAAGAGAACACGCCCACAAATACATCCATTGAGTGGAAGAAAGAGAACACCGCCACAAATACATCCACTGAGTGGATGAAAGAGAACACCGCCACAAATACATCCATTGAGTGGATGAAAGAGAACACCGCCACAAATGCATCCATTGAGTGGATGAAAGTCGACTGTGTGGCTCCAGTCCGCCCCTATGACCTCATAGCACACACTCAACTCTGGATAGGAGCCAAAAACATCTTAACAAATTCACGTCTCTGATGGGATTTGAACCTGCAGCATCCCATCAGACCTCGAGTCAACAACACTAACCGCTGAGCCATGACGGCGTGCATAGGAAAACAACTGAACAACGTAAACACCCGTCTTGTGCCGTACTGGATGAAGACGAGTGATTGCTTGTTCATTTTCCTCGTCCTGTGTGTTGTGTATTTTGCCTGAAGAAGATCTAAGAGATCGAAACGCGTCGTGTTTTCTCTTGTGATTCGTTTGTCTAGTTTTTCGGCGGAGTCTTATCAATAGGTTTTCAAAATAACTTAATAGCAGACAAAACCATGTGCCGCTAATCTCTCCCTCCTTCGGTGTTGGAGGACGTGCAGATTCCTAAATCATGTTCTGCACATCAAATTCGGATGCCTCTTTCAATGTCTTGCAGTTTCGTTCAATGTCTTGCAGCTTCTTTCAATGTCTTGCAGTTTCTTTCAATGTCTTGCAGTTTCTTTCAATGTCTTGCAGTTTCTTTCAATGTCTTGCAGTTTCTTTCAATGCCTTGCAGTTTCTTAAGGACAGGAACACAGTCACGGTCACCTCCTGAGAGAATGCATCGTTTTTTCACCAGGTCTGCACACAATCCTACAACAGCTCGTCTTCAACAAACTCAGCAAATGACAGTAGTGTCCAAGGGGTCACAAAACCCGGACAAAAACCAAACACGTGACGTCAAGAACAGCATGGTTGAAAACGTAACTTTTTTTTTCAACAAATTTCTGTTCGATGTTTCCTTAACACTATCCTTGAGGAATAAAATGCAAGAACAACAAAACACTG
>JAFLJL010001888.1:17500-20000 GCA_018398815.1 Conus ventricosus | reverse complement strand
GAATAGGATGCCTGTCAAATTCCTACCATGAGTGAAATAGACTCTACATAGTAATATCAAGAGTTTTAAAATGATTTGCTTGTGCACTTTAAGTGCCTGTGGATGTGCCCTTCTTGCGTGTGCGATTAACTGAGACTTGTTCATGTTGGTTTTTCTAGTTCAGCAGTCAGTCAGTCAGTTTCCTCCCCAAAGACAGGAATGTTTAATCTGTGCTGTTTTACTGGAATGGGTTTAAGTCACTTTTTACTTGAAGATCTCTAAGACGACATGATGGTAAGCACCATTTTCCTTCAAAGTATTTAGTAACAAGATATTTCTCCCATTCGGCCTCTCTCTCTCTCTCTCTCTCTCTCTCGTCTCTCTCTCCTCTCTCTCTCTCTCTCTCTCTCTCTCTCTCTCCTTTTCCTCTCTCTCTTTCCTCTTTCTCTCTCTCTCTCTCTCTCTCTCCTCTTCTCTCTCTCTCTCTCTCTCTCTCTCTCTCCCCTTTTTTCTCTCTCTCTTTCTTCTCTCTCTCTCGCTCTCTCTTTCTCTCTCTCTCTCTCTTTTCTCTCTCTCTCTCTCATCTCTCTCTCTCTCTCTCTCTCTCTCTCTCTCCTTCTCTCTCTCTCTCTCTCTCTCTTCCCCTCTGTCCTGTTTTGGTATCTGGTGGGGTTCATGCTGAAATCCTTGCTATTGCTGGAATTGTTTTCCTCCCAGTGGATAGATTCTGTTGTTTACACATGTGCTTTTACTAAGATCATAATAGGAGAATGACAGTCATTTTAACAGAAAAAAGCGGCAAGTGTGAAATGTTGTGTGCAGTTGTGCAGTGTCCCAAAATGTTTCCTCCCCCCACCCTTTCTCCCCCCCCCCTCCGTATAGCTTTTGACAACAATAGACACCAATCCCTAAAGACAGGAATGCTTTAATCTGTGCAAGACATATATGAGGGTAAGCACTATTTTCTTGCAAAGTATTTAGTAACAAGACAGTTCTCCTAGTCTCTCTCTCTCTCTCTCTCTCATCTCTCTCTCTCTCTCTCTCTCTCTCTCTCTCTCTCTCTTCTCTCTCTCTCTCTCTCTCTTCTCGCTCTCGTTTCTTGCGGTATTCAATAAGCATGCTCCATGCAAAAAGAAAAGAGTCAAACTCACAGACAAACCTCCATGGTTAAATGAAGAAATTAACGCAGCTAGAAATAACCGTGAATATTTACTTCAGCAAACAGGAAATGATGAAAACTTCAAGAAACAGCGGAATAAAGTAAACTCGATGAAAAGAGCTGCTGAAAAGAAATACTATAGCGAATTAATCGCTTCTAAATCTAACACTAAATCTATATGGAAAGCAGTAAACCAACTATCAGGAAAAAACAAAGCATCTTCAAACACTCCATCTACAAACCTATCAAACGACGAATTGAACAATCACTTCTCGACAGTTTCTGATTCGATTGTCAAGGAAGACTACACTCATCAGAATGACTTGCCGTTACTTAAAGATTTTTGTGCCTTGAAAAATGTAAAATCTTTTCTTAAGTTTAAATTCATAAGTGTTCATGAAGTATACCATGAATTATGTTCCTTAAGTCAGTCTAAATCTCGTGGATTGGATGATTTGGACAATCGAATACTTAAAATGGCAGCTCCATTCATTGCGGAACATTTAACCTATATTTATAATTTGTGTATTGAAAAATGTCATTTTCCTCAAGCTTTTAAGGATGCCAAGGTAATTCCTCTCTTTAAATCTGGTGACCCAAATGATGCTTCAAACTACAGGCCCATATCAATTTTATCTGTTCTGTCAAACCGTTAGAAAAGCATTTAAAGAAAATGATTCAGTCCCATTTTGATGAATATAATTTGTTTCATCAAAACCAAAGTGGTTTCAGAAAAATCATTCTTGTCACACTGCACTCTCAAACCTAATAGAACAATGGCACATAAATATTAATAACGACCTTGTTACTGGGGCAGTATTTGTTGACTTTGCTAAGGCATTTGATACCATTGACCACAATCTTCTTATAAAAAAACTGGAATTATATTGTTTATCACAAGATGCAATCAATCTGATTTCATCCTTTCTAACCAACAGACAACAATTAGTTTTCCTGGATTGTAAAAAATCATCTTTTCAACCAGTAAACTATGGTGTTCCCCAAGGGTCAGTCCTAGGACCAGTTTATTTTCTGTCTATATAAACGATCTTCCGTTAAACGTCTCATCTGACTGTGAACTATTTGCAGATGATAGTACAATGCATAACAAAAACAAAAACACAGATTCGGTGCTTGCAGATATACAAAACGACCTTACAAACTGGAAACATGGAGTAAACTAAATCATATGGCTCTACATCCTAAGAAATCTAAGTTAATGATAATTACCACTAGACAAAAACGCCAAAACTTCAAAACTGTCTTAAGCAAAATAAAAATAAACGACAGTGTTATAGAAGAGGTTAACTGTCACAAACTGCTTGGTCTAACAATTGACAACAATCTTTCCTGGTCAGTACA
>JAFLJL010001888.1:0-15000 GCA_018398815.1 Conus ventricosus | reverse complement strand
TTGGTGTCTTTTTCTAAAAGATTATAGCATTCCTTTACAGACAAAGGAATATGAACGTTTTCACAACGAATTCTTTGTCCTGCACCTCCTCTAGCTACTCTGTCTGCCCATTCATTCCCATAAATACCACAATGTGATGGAACCCAAGTAAATGTTACACAGGAACCCTGTTGAATTAGAAAATGTATGCGGTGATTAATTTCAAATACTAAGTACATCTGTCTCTCTCTAGATTCATGGATTACAGTGTAAATAATGCAGACTTAGAGTCAACACAAAAAAATTATTGGAAATATAACCACCGTGAAGATTAACCAATGTATCGCAGAGCCCTGAAAGGCTACCGCATTTCTTGCGGAGAAAACAGAAATGACCTGCACCAATATGAAACGATTTTTTCTTTCTTAAATCCAGGTATTACAAAACCCACACCCCGCCACATTAGTGTCCATAAGAGAACCATCGTATATACCATCAAAGGTTTAGAACTAATTTTAATACCATGAGATCGAAAAGAAAACGCAATTAGTTTGAGGGTTTTATCACAACAATTTTTAGATCGTCATTGGAGAATGTCACAATCTGCACTTTACAGATTCCCCATGGAGGACTAGGCGCCGAAAACGTACGTTTACACCTATATCAATAAGTTTTTCAGATCTAATCTACTGTTACTTACTGAAGTATAAGTTGGCAATTTTGTCTAAGATGTTTTTTTTTTTTATTAAGACCTTGGCACTTTTAGGAAATTGAATGATCTGATCTAAGTACATTTTCATTCACGTTGACAAAAACAACAGCACTGCTTCTTATAAGTACTTTAGCAGAAGACAGTATCTCGAAAATAGTATCAAAGTAAGAACACCAACCCCCCCATCCGTTAGACAATCGTCGGAGTGTGGTACAGGAACTCCCAAAGCTAATTAGTATGCCTTATAGTCAATACTTTAATTTTTCATAAGGGTATTTAGGAGTCATAAAATAACACATCTTGGCCGTAAGTCAACTTTGTTCTAACCAAAGATGTTGCAAGAAGAGTCAAAAACGTTTTTGTTTCTTTACCCCAATTTTGTCTGCTTAAAATTATAATCACATTTAGCTTTTTTGAGCTTTTGACAGGACCTGTTTTTTAATGTGAAATGCCATTAAATTTCGATGTAAAATAGACACCGTAAGAATTTTGTGATGTCTATGAATGTAGTCCAGTCTCGTCCGATAAATAAAACTAATGAGTAATCTTCTTGGGAGGGTCACCAACACTAGAATACGCAGCAGTGCTTGTTTTCAACAGAAAAAGACAAATCATTCTCTTCAAAAAGCGCTTATCTTATCTAATTTCAGACAGATAACAGATACTGAATTTTGTTTGCAGTTATTTCTTTTGAAATATACTTCAATTTTGGGCCTCATCCCAACCAAACACCAAATTCATCAAGAATATGAACAATCTTGACATTTATTAGAGTATCTTCTTAGAAAGATCTGATTCATAATACGTGGTCACGTAGATAAGACCGTAGACAGGGATACAAGAATTAAAATATCCCCCGTTATAACCAACCATCCTTTCCCCGCTTTTACTGAAGTATGAACGCCACACAACAAACACCCACAAAAGAAAATACGGTTGCCCAAACAGAATGCTTTCAAATTGGCATTCCACCACGCACACATTACCACAGAATGGGCCAAGGAAAATGAAACACCAAAAACCTTTATATAATCCAACACACAGGCAGTTTCCCCCACACCCACCACAAAAAACAACAACACAAAAAAAACAAACCCAAAAGAATCCAACAAAACTACATCAACACCCACCATCAGTCGCATGGCCCTTATTCATTCCTGTGCACGCTGCACATTCACCAAATAATAACCCTTCCCTCAGGAGGCACACACACACCTCAGTCCCAACTGTAGGCAAATACCAGAAGGGACAAGGGTGAATATTACATCACCGGTAATCCCCGCTGAAATAATCAAACAAGTGTTGATACCACATAGTGAAACCATAAGATGCCCACGCGAAGATTTCCCAAGCTGTATTTCTTATGTAATTCTTAATTACCGTGCCAGACTATCTGTACACCCAAGCTTCACCACCCCAAATTATTCAAAACAAATTGTTCCCTGTGACCCAAACCCAAGTTGCACTTCAGTACATCAAGGTCCATGGCAGGTACTTGACACACGCAAAAGGAAAAACAAACTCCCCTTTCACAAAAAAAAAAAACAAAAACAGCACACAGCGTTTCCCAAAAGACCCACGTAAACGTTCTCGTTGTTTCACGACGCCTCCCACCAATGTACCGCCCCAAAACACACACCTGCACTGAAGCGCTTGATATGAAGCAGGAGAACGTCGTGATGCTCGGTAAGAGCTCGGTTTTCCCTCCCCACCGTGTGCTGCCAACCCACACTGCCCCCCCCCCCGAGACGCACGCAGATGGTTATAACTGGCGGTTGGGGGCCCTCAAGAACGATTGCCCCACCCTGAAGAACAGTTGAAGGGTCGGAGGAACTGCCACACCCACGGACTGAGGTAGGGAGAACGGCGACCCGACCGGAACGCACCCAGCCGGCTCCGACGTGCGTCCCACTCCGACACAAGTGGGCAGGGATGACAATGGAAGTGGCATGACAACTGCCCCAACCCGAGAGGCCGACCCTCAGATTTCCTGTGTAGGGGAGGTACAGAAAACACGCCGAAACCTGTGAAAAAGGAATGTCTTACTACCACAGAAGAAACAGTTATATAACTTATTTGTTTCTTCCACTAAAGTAACCGGTTTCTGTAGTGGTTTACATTTCAAAAACCCAAAGTGCACCAGCAGATTGGAAATTAAATCATAGACCTATACAACCAGCCACCTTGACATCAAAATGCTCATCACACCAGCAATGTTCCCCATTTTTTTTTACGACATTTAAACCATTTCCCATTTTTATTACCCCCCCCCCCATTAGACTTTCCACTTCCATCAACAGCCACGAACATAATTATAAACACCGTTCCCTTCATAAAGTGATTTTACTGACCAGAGTTACATACCCACGACATCCATTTCCCATCGGGTTCTCCAAGAGACAACGATCAATAGGATCATAAATCATATTCACTTCAACGAACAATCCGACCGTCATTGACCACCAGTACAGTCACAATTCAGGATCCTTACCTAGTAACATGCCTTAACAGAATCAACACCCTTCAGCAAAACACAATAGAATTGAAACCCAGTATCTAATTCCTAGGAGCAGTCACAATCATAATCCTCCAAATTGACCATCGGAATTTTATCAACGCTAGGACAATCACCATTACATAAGCCGACAAAAGGATTATCCGATCGCTGCTATACATTGTCTACTGACACCACAATGCTGTCGGAAAACATCTTGAATACTGACCAGCGCCACCGTCGACTAAAACAACCATAATCATATATATATATACCTCAACTGTAGGCCTCTGATCACAATTCCAAACAATCTTAACACCCTTTTATTATTATCATCTATTTTTTTTTTTCCTTTTATTTTTCCAATCGTACTAACCTATACCAAGTAACACATCACGAGATTCAACCTGCAAACCTTTTAACAATAATGAAAAAAAAGAAAACAACTCTTTTATAATATAAGAAATTCTAATTTTCCTTTCCGCCCATCCACTCCCATTTACCTTCCAAGAGCGCAACACCAAAAGTGGAACCTCTACAATACTTGTCTCTCCGAGTACACCACCCGTCACCTATAGATAAACCCGCACACCGCCCAGACACATCACATGCAGACTGCTCTCCGCCCTGGCACGCACCGCGTGACAGTCTCCTTCTTTAATATTAAAAGTATTTCCAGTCCACCGATACAACGAACAGCTCTCAAAAATAACCAATCTTTATCAAACTTGAAACCACATTTCAGTACACCAGCGACCACTACCAAGTACAACATATCATACACATCATACCGCTGTAAACACAACCACCTATCTGTAGCAGTGTAGAACCGACACGCAACATAATAATCATTCGCCATATTACTGTATTATTCCTCGACCTTAAGTTCCAAGTTAAATCTCTTTTCTTCTCTCAAACTTCCGCACATTTAAACTTTCCTCCTCTTAGCACTTACACATATAAAAGAGAATCTTAGCGAATAGAAAATCAAATTTAAAAGGAAATCCGCCAGTACCGGGAACTGAAATACAAAAGTTTGATGAAACCAGGGATATCTGAAACAACCACCACACAGCCTCCAGAATTTCCGCTCTTAACACTCTCACCTTGACAACAACAGGAACGACACACATTGACGACAACCTCATCCGCCGGGACACTGTCCAACAGCCAACGCCCGAGGTACTTGCAGAACCCGTCGCGAACACCGGAAAATCGACTGTCTTCCCCTCTGGTAGCCTAACCTTCAAAAGTCGGTCGAGGGCTTACCGCGAACCCTGCCCCAACTGCAGAAACACACATGAGCACGAGGCCAACCCAACCTTCGCGATCACGCCTCAGTTCGTACTGACTTGCAGACACACACCCGACACTCCCGAATTCACCTCGAAACTCACAAACATCACTCACATTCACGGAATTCACCCACTCCGCATCGAAGAACTCCAGTGTTCACGAGTGTTTGTTACACACGTAAAACCCCTAATTTAATCCCGGCGAGTCTAACATTCTCCTCCCTCCCCCCTCCAAGAGTTAACAGGTAAGCAAACACCCCGGCAGGAATCACGCACTTTCACGGCCACAGCACCCTTGGCAATAGCGTGCCCACACACCATACAAATGTCACTGAGGCGACCTGTGTCAGTTTCGTGCGTTACAATACCTTCCTTCCTCACAAAGATTTAAAAGTATACCTAAAATAAAAACCTGAAGGAACGCACGAACCAGGCCTTAGTTGTTACCAGCATTTGGAAAATAATAAACCCTGCTACTTCCTCTACTGTTTTAAGCTCACGCACAGAGAGCCCTTTACTCCCTACGACTCAAGAAATCTGCAACAACAATTCAACGTCCAGGAATTGGCTCTCCACTACAAACTGAAGGATTGTAGTAAACAACGCCCAACCTGGTGATCGTACCTCTGGGCCCATGACCCTCTTCCAAATACAGAAGTGGCGAATGGTCCGTCGTAGGGTGAATTCTACCCACATGAAAGGTAGGGTTTTCAAACTTCTGAACCGCCCATACCAGAGTCCAAACATTCTTTTTCCACGATGGAATATAGTTGCGTTCAGCAGGATTGAGCTTCTTGCTGGCGCACACTACACGATGGACTCCGTCGTCGTGTTCCTGACACAGCAACAGCACCCTACGCGGGCGCGACCCCAGAGCATCTGGTCCTTCAGAATGAAGCGACGTCCCAGAACTGGTAAAAGGCATAACAGCGGCGTGCAGAAAAGCAATCTTTCAGCTATCTGGAACGCCTCCTCACACTCCGTAATCCTCACCACATGCGAGGCCGATTACCTAGTCAGGACAGTGAGTGGCAACTGCTATTCTCATAAACCTTGGGATGAATCGTCGTAAACCAACCAAACCCAGGAGACTGCGTACCTGCTTCTTCGTAGGCTGGGCGCATAGAAGACTGAATGCGCTCCATTTTGTCTTCCTCAGGCCTGATGACTCCCCTTCAATCCTGTACCTCCAGGTAGGACACCTCAGCTTTTTCCAAGCTCACACTTGGACGCCCTTGGAAGTAAGACCACACTCTCGAATGCGATCCTGAACTGCTCGCAGAACAGACAAAAGCTCTTCATACCGGACGGTTGACACCAACACATCGTCGAAGAAGTTATCCACTAATCGACCCCTGTCTCCCAGGGTCTGAAAGCAACCTCCTCATCATACGGGTAAACACGCTATCCCGAGTACAACAGACCAAAAGGCATTTTAACCCACTGATAATGACCCAGTGGTGTCGAGAACCGTCCTGTCTTGGACGGTCATCTTCGCAACGGGTACAGCCAGAACACCTTTTGATAGTCAAGCTACTGAAAACCCGACGCTCATCCCCAGCTTTGGCGAATAAATACTCTAATATCTGGCATCGGCTCTGCATCAAACACACCTAATTTGTTCAATCGAACGGAAGTCAACACAGAGCCGAATCTTTCATCTTCTTCTTCACAATGCACAATTGGCGAGCAGAAATGGAGATACAGACATCTCAATTACTCCAATTCTCAGCATCATACTCAACTTTCAACACGAACACAGACGCGCAGAGAAATATGGGACTGATACGGTCCTCGATCGTACTGGAAACCTCGACGTCAAGCTTGATTTTGCATGCCTCCACGTAGTAAAGACCCTGGCCATTCTGTGAGACCATCCTGGAACACGCCGACCAAACAGCTGCAGCTGTTCCCTTGAAATGATCGTCCTTCAGCCATCCAAGTCATACAACAACTGCGGATTCCTGACGCATCCAGTGGTACTACTGAACTTCTTACCCAATGTGGGCACCGCTCACAGAGCTCTTCGACCTGAATACCACTGTACGCCACTGCTGTTGGCTTTGATACGTCACTGCGCACTCCACAAACGATCTCAACAGTTGGCGTGGTAGATTTCTCCCACCTCGAACTCGTACCTTGTAATCGGCTCCCCTCACCTTGCAATTACTGGAAACGGTCCTTGCCAAGCATATCCAACATGTTGTGCTGACTTGGTCGTAACACCATAACCCTCGAACCCGTTGGATTGTGCTAGGACGGGATCTGAACATCAAAAATGGCGCTTATAAGTACTTGCTGCTGCTTCCCAATTTTCCTTGGCTATGCTGCAAGTCTCGGCGATTCTGTTCCTCAAGTCGAACACACATATATCCCCAGCCCGTCTGGACAACCAGGTCCTATGGCTTGGTCCAAAAGATCACGCAGCACCTTCATTGGTCCTCTTACCCTGCGTCCGTACAGCAACTCGAAGGCTAGAAAAGCCGGTGCTTTTGATTGGGGAAACCACCCTATAGGCGAATAACAGTGCAGGCAACCCATCGATCCCAATTCTACAGAGGTCTTTTCTTCTTGGTCAATTCTGCGGAGCATCCTCATCAAGTACCATTGAAGCGCATCGACTATCCATTGCATTGCGCATGTGTATGGAGTAAGTGCGCAGGGGACCCAAGATGGACAATAACACGAACACTGCACACAATTTACACGTAATAACTGAGTCACCTCGGTCTAGTAAGAACCGATGCGGGAATTCCTGTCCGAGACCACAGGGCAAACAGGCCTCAGCAGACTGACTCAGTGGTTACTGTGGGCGAAGTGGGGTAGCCTCTGGATACCTCGTGGCGAAGTCCACCTGTACCAGTATATACCTACATCCTGTTGCAGACATGGGTCAATCGGTTCCCACTATATCTCACCACGCCTACCCTGTCGAGAATGGTTCCTGCATAGAGGCAACTTGACAGAGGTACCGGTCTGACTCGCCCTATAACCAAGGTACGCTGGCCCTTGGTCAGACATGAACTTCACAAACCTGCCATATGTCACCGGCGACAATCCAGGCCAATAGAATGTGGGGAATATACTCTCCATTGTCTTGTTTCCACGCCCAAGATGTCCAGCCAAAGGAATTATCGTGTCCCCGAGAGTTTATCTGGTCTTCCTTAGACTTCGGCACACAAACCTGGTATGCTGTTCGCCGCTCACACTCTCCGTACTTACGTAGAAGAACTCGGTCTATTCCCACATAAAGGAGACGCGCTAATTCCATGGGGATGAACACTAGCTTTTCCTCTGTCAGCTCTTCTAGCACGTGCGTGGCTATCATCCTGTAACCTGTCCACGAATCAGCTCGTCTTTTCCGAGACAGCCATCAGTCACTATGCCACCTTTAAATGATAAAGGTTGAGCAGGCTTGTCCTTGGCTCTGACCTAAGCACGAGTCCAACACAGACGACCTGAGGATTATCTGATCGCTTGGTCATTATATCCGAAGAGTTTGTCCTCCTGAAGGGTGTACACTGTGACTCTCTCAGGATGGAGCCTCCCTCACGGCATATATAATTCCCACCAGCACTTCCACAACAGGTATCCAACCATCACCAGAAGCCTCAAACCTTCCCCTCAAAGTACGGCGAGTCCATGACACACAACCCACGGGTAGAATGCTACGACACTGGATTCAGCCAATACAAACTGTCTGAGTCCTCCCTTAATAGGCCATCACTTGAGTAACCGAGCCTCGCCGCGACCACGGTCTGCGATGGCTCCTGTATCTCTGATACCACTAGCCCATGACTCTCCCGACCTCACCCTACCACCTCGGAATGAAAGGATTCCCCTGGAGCATGGTAACACACAGCGTAGGGTAGCCTCCGAGTATACTGGCTGTCCAAGACATGACACATCTTGATAGCTACACTCTCCCTGATTCGACAATTACGCTGGATTTTGGCCTGGTCGCTTGCAAGCATAGCAAATGCCCACCCCCTCCTAGGTGCCCTTTTGGGTTGCAGGGCACTGGATCGGCTGGCTGGAGCTTCTCTAAATTACTCTCTTACCCAGAAGTCCCTTGGGCTCTTTCGCTGAATTGCCTATGATTTTATACCCCCCAAGGTGCTTCGGTTTTGACCTCATGAGCGTCACTTATTACAGCTGGTGCCTCTTTTGCTCTCTCGCCCTATCCGTCGTGCTTCTGCGATCCGAAGTTGCTATCCATACCACTGCTTCAAGCATTCTTAGGCCAAGCTCGATGCACTTACCGTTACAAAGTCAGGAGTAAAAGTTCCATACATCTTTTTCTAGAAAATGAGATCCCCCTCTCAAGTCCTCAGCATTGGTTTCTTCTTTCCCTGCTGCAGCACACCACATACTGAAACCAGACATTAAAAAAAATCCTGACTAAAAAACTGCTGGAAACTTTTCCTACATACCATCTCCTTCTTTCATTCCCCTGAACTTCTTCCGGTAAGCCTCAGCGTCTAAACGGAACTACTCCAGAAGTGCATTTCGTCACTTTGGTCGAAACTTGCGGAGATCACACGGCGTTCAGTCGCAGAATAAGCATCTCTCGTCTTCCCTCTCAAAAGAGCTATTAGTCTATAGGACCATGAAGTTTTTTCCAGCGGCACACGTGCAACCCTGCTCGAAATGAGCTAAAATACATGTCCACATTCATCAATATCTGTTAAAGGATCATTGCTACATGGCATGTCGCTTCCCTGCATCAGCCCTTTCTCTCGCCCTCCTTCACTCATGCACTTTCAGTCACAACTTTTCCTGTTTCAAGGACACGATCTCACTCGGCCCGAACGTTGCTTGAGATCCACTCTCTAATTTCTTAAAATGCACGTCAATCCTGGTCGACTTTCCTCCTAGATCCGCGTCCTCAAGTCAGGTACCAACACTTGGACCCTCTCTCTTCATCAGGAAATCAATCTCACTCCTCTTTCTTTTCTTTTCTGCCAAAAGGATAGCCAACCTGGCAGCAGCTTCCTCTTTCCATGGCAGCGGCTTTCCCTTCCTCTCTCCTAAGCTTTGGCATCAGCTTCCCTCTTCCTCACTCCTAAGCAGGGCGCAGCTATCCTCATCTCCTGGCAGCAGCTTCCTCTCTCCTGGCAGCAGCTTCCCTCTCTCAGCAGCAGCTTCCTCTTCCCTCTCTGCCTAAGCCTGGCAGCATCTTCCTCTTCTCTCACTCCTAAGCTTTGCTGCTAACACGGCTAACTCCTCCTGCTCCTTCCTCTCCTTCCACGACATCACCCGAGCCACCTGCCGCCCCACGCTAACGATTTGCTTCTACTACTTTCCGCAACCCTTTGCTACATTGCCTAGCAATAAACTGGCCAATTCCACCTTACTTAACCCTAACTCAATCCCTAGCGTGAATAGTAGGAACAGCATGACATCTAGGCGACACAAACATAGAAGCAACCCCCCGGAAGACTCTCCTACCCAGACTCCCAGGCTTAACCCGCGCAAAGGTACGGAACATGGGTGTACCCCATGGCTGCTTCCACAGAGTTTGACACATCCCCTTTCTCCTTGACAAGTACCAACTGGACTTACGGATACTTGAGACCTTAGCTTGCGATCGTCCAGACGCCATCAACCACAAGACTATAAGTCTCTAACCCAACCCAAGGAAACCAGATTTTTTTTTTTTCTCCATTAACCCTCAGGAACCTCCCACTGCAGAGAACATGTCACTCTCTATTTTCCAACCGTAAAGCGAATAACATTGATCGCCCACAGGCTGAAAAAAAACAATTAGTACTTGGGCAACCACAGTGTCTTTACTAAACACCTATCCTCCCAACAACCCCCTAGGCACGGTTAACTACTGAACACATAGATGACCAACATTTAAACATTCTTTCACATTTCACGTCAAATATTACTGTGACCATCAATACATTCCAACACCCAAACACATGAGAATGTAATAAGAAATGAGGAACACAAACACCCCTTCATACCTCGGTTGCAAACCAAACCGAGAGACAACACAAGACAACGTTACCGTGGCAACTATGTCACTAGGAATTGCAAGTAACCGCGCTTTTCCTCCCCTACTGACGGGCGCGCTCCTCCAACCACCCACGCGCTACAATTACATTAATTTCCCATATCAAGTTTGTCCTCATCCGCAACTAAACACACACACAGATCCCTAATTTTTTTCAATACCCCAAAAGTTATGTCCTCAATAAACCTAAAGCATACCCGCATCTCCACCAGATTGTCACTGAATAAGACCAATAGACAGGATACATGTATTAATAAATCCCCCGTTATAACCACCCCTGTCCCTCCCTTTTTATACTAGAAGTATGAACCCACACAACAAACAACACACAAAAGAAAATACGGAGTCACAAACAGAAGCTTTATTTTTGCATTCCAAAAACACGCACTCTTACCTCAGATGGCAGATGAAACACCAAGCAAGAACTCTATAAATCCAACACACACAGGCAGTATTTCCCCACACGAAACCAAAAAAACAACAACAACAAAAAAACAAACCCAAAAGAATCCAACTATTCTAACATCAACACCCGACCATCAGCGCATGGCCCCTTATGCATTCCAGGCACGCAGCACATTCACATATAATTACCCTTCCTCAGAGGCACACACAACACACACCACATCCCACTGAAGGACAATACCAGAAGGGACAAGGTGTGAAATATTACATCACCTTGGTAATCCCAGGCTGAATATCAAACAAGGTTGATACCTCTAGAACCTGAGATCCACGCTAAGTATTTCCCAAGCTGTAATATTCATAAGCTAAATCTTTATGTACCGGTGCCAGACTATCTGTACACCCAAGCATCAACCCCCAAATATTCAAAACAAATTGTACCAAGTGACCCTATACCCAAAGTTGCACTTCAGTACTTCAAGGTCCATGGCAGTTACTTGACACACGCAAAAGAAAACAAACTCACCATCACAAAACAAAAAAAAAAAAACAAAAACAGCAACACAGCGTTTCCTAATATAAAGCACGTAAAACGTCCGTTGTTTCACGACTGCCCTCACACCAAGTACCCCCCCAAAAACACACGACCTGCACTGAAGCGCTTGATATGAAGCAGGGTAACGTCGTGAGCTCGAAGACGCGGTTCCCCCCCAGGGCCCCCAAAACCACACTCCGAGCGCACGCAATGAAAATGCGGGGGGGCCCTCAAGACGCTTTGCCCACCCTGAAAAAACAGTTAAGTCGGAGGAACTGCCACCCCCCCGGGACTGGGGAAGGGAGAGGGCGCCCGCCCGGGAAACGCACCCTGCCGCTCCACGTGCCCCCCACTCCGACAAAGTGGGCAGGGAGACAGGGGGAAGGGGCAGGGGACACTGCCAAAACCCCGAAGGCCGCCCTCAGTTTTTCTGTGTGGGGGGGAGGTACAGAAAAACTCGCCGGAAACCTTTGAAAAAGGAAAATGTCTCCCCACAAAGGATCATTAAAACTTATTTGTTTCCACTAAGTAACCGGTTCTGGTGTTTAATTCCAACCCAAAGTGCGACAGCTGTTTGGGAATTTTTAAATAAAGCCCTTTTCCCCACCCACCTTACTCAAATTTCTCCCACACCAGAAATTTTCCTTACCTTTTAAAAACCAATTTCATGCTTTCCACTTCCACAACGCCCGAAACAAAATTAAAAAACCGGGTCTTCAAAAAGTGTTTTACTGTCCGAGTTACAACCCACGACATCTTTCCCATGGGTCCCAAGCCCAATGATTCAATGGGTTTTAAAATCATATCACCCCAAACGAACAAACGAACAATCCGGGACCGTTGTGCCCCACCAGCCCCGGCAAAATTTTGGATCTTTTACTTAGTAACATTCTTAAAAGAATCCAAACCAAATTTTAAGCAAAACCAAAGAATAAATTTAACCCGGGGACCAAATTTCCCCCGCGGCACAATCAAACCTCCAAATTTCATCGAAATTTCGCGCTAGGGAAAAAATCACCATTTACTAAGCTCGACAAGGATTTTTTGAGCGCGCTTACATTTTCATGACACCACAATGCTGCGGGGAAAAAAATTTTAAACTGCGCGCCACCGGGCTAAACAACCCTATACATATATAATAAATATAATACACAAATGTAGGCTTCTGAGCACAATCCCTAAAAATTTTTAGAAACCCTTTATTATTTTCATTGTATTTTTCCCCTTATTTTTCCAAACGTAATAACCATCCAAGTAAAACAATCAGAAAAACACCCGCAAATCTTTAAAAAATAATTGAAAAAAAAAAAAACCTTTTTTTAAAAACAATGACCCCAATTTTTTCCTTTTTGCCCTCCAAAACCCCGGGTTTTGTTCAAGGCAAACACCAAAAGTGAAACCCCTACAAGACTGTCCCAGTACCACCACCCGTCACCTATTCGATAAACCTCACACACCCCAGACACATCACATGCAAAGGGGCCCCCGTACCTGCGCGCACCCCGGACGCCCCTTTTAATTTAAAAGTTCCCGTCCTCCGAACCCCCGTAACTCTCGAAATAACCAATCTTATCAAACTTGAAACCAAATTTATGTACACCAGCGACCCTACCCAAGTCAACATATGTCTTTGCACATCATACCGCTGTAACCTATCCACCTTCTTACATGAAACCGAAATGCCTTTTTTTCATTCCCCCTATTACGGTTTTTTCCCCGACCTTAGTTCAAGTTATCCTTTTCCTTCCTTCAAACTTCCGCCCCATTTAAAATTTCCCCCCTTAGTCAAATTCCCCAAAAGAAAAAATCTTTTCGAATAAAAACAAATTAAAAGGAAATCCTCCAGTTCCGGGAACGAAATACAAAAGTTGATAAACCATGATATCTGCAACAACCAACCACACACCCTCCAGAAAATTTTCCCCACTTTAACGCTCACCTTGGGCAACAACAGGAAGACACACAATGGACGACACCCTCAGTCGCCGGACACTGCCCGACACCCAAAACCCGGGGGAATTGCAGAACCCGCCGCTGAACACCGAAACACCGACATCTTCACTCTGGTAGCCAAACCTTCAAAAGTCGGTCGAGGGCATACCGCGAACCACTGCCCCAACGGCAGAAACAAACATGAGCACGAGGCCAACCCAACCTTCGCGGATAACGCCTCAGTTCGTACTGACTTGCAGACACACGACACTCCAAGTTCAACCTCGGAAACTCACAAGACAGCACTCACATTCACGGAATTCCCCACTCACATCGAAGAACTCCAGTTTCACGAGTGTTTGTTTACACACGTAAAACCCACTAATTCCGACGAGTCTAATGTTCTCCTCCTTTCCCCCCTCCAAGAGTTGACAGGTAAGCAAACTCCCGGCAGGAATCACGCACTTCACGGCCACTGCCAACCTGGCAATGGACGGGCCACACTCCACAATTGTCACCGAGGCGACCTGTATCAGTTCGTGAAATGACAGAATGACTGGAAAAGCACTTTATCAAGCAGACGATCACACGGTCCCGAATTAGCAGACATCTGATCTGAGCACTGATCCACCCAGGTGGTCAGACCTCGGACTCTCTGGGAGAATCAGAATACAGAAGATGCGAACGGGTTTATCTGTATGTTCCGGCAATGACGGGCAGGTTGTAACTGGCAAGGTCGGAATTATCACAACGAATACATTCACCTATCTGGTATATAAAGACTGTTCCATTTTTTGCTTAATGCTATGATTTATTTCTCTATGTATCTGATGACCTTTTAGAATGTAGAGTGACAAAATTCCGAATCGGTGCTTCGGATATTTGAAACCATTCTAAACGCCACAAACTTTTCAAGGACGTAATGTTGACAATTCAGTCAGTCATGAAGATGAGGAACACGAATTTAATTGAGTTCTCTCTTGTCCTGAAATAGGGGTTAGACAGTCATTGATTCTACAGAAGAACCTTGAATAATCTTGTTTCTGCAAATTGATTACATTCAATGGCATCATCAAATAGAACACATGTAACTCTTCACTGTATATTTTAAATGCATTTCAAATAACAATGATGTGTCAAGATAGTTGAAACGCTTTTTTGGCGATAGTTTTTTGCAGTTCAATATTCAAGGATTTTTAGGAGTAAACATTTAACATCAAAATAATACAAAAAGTAGAATCGAAATCTTTTCAAACCCCAAAGTGGTCTTTTATCTGACAAGTTTGTTATCCGGGTCATGTGAGAGCTTTTTTCTCTCCATCATCTGTCTGATATGTCATTTACATTCTCTATAATCTACAATATCCGACTTGCTTAAAATCTACTTATTTAGAATCGACATTATGATCTAGGGAGCGGTTTTCTCCCTTGAGGTCTAAAAGAAATGTCCTGTGCGTTCCTGCGTTTTGTCATCACAGCGCAAGTTGCTAAGGGTGGTGCAGACTGTTCCAGACTTGGTGGCTCGGCAGGCCAGGACTAAACGTCAATGGATCCCCTGACATCTTGTCTTTCTGCCTTTTGCCGTCTCTGAGAAAAGCCTAAATGAGGTGGGGAAAACACCCA
>JAFLJL010001887.1:5000-31392 GCA_018398815.1 Conus ventricosus | reverse complement strand
GAAAAGCCCCAGGGATAGGGGGATGCTTTTTTAAAGTTTATGGGTACAGATTGTTTTATTGTCTGACCTCCCCAATGATCAGATGATTGAAAACGGGTTGCGTGGGGGAATTAGTATGGCATCGCATCATTACTGTAAAGCAAACAACAAATACTTGGACGACTATGATCCGAGTAAAAGGTCTAACTATCTCATGTATTTAGATGCAAACAATCTGTATGGTTGGGCTATGGCGCAATCACTTCATTACGCAACTTTAAAAATGTACACAGGTACAAATAATATTCAAAAGGCATTAAAGTGTTGGGCAGTTTGGCGCCGGGTCAACAGCGCGGATACATTCTAGAAGTTGACTTAGATACCTCATGAACTCCATGACCTGCATAATGACTATCCATTAGCAGCAGAAAGCCTAAAGATGGCAAAAACAGAGCCGCCTAAACTTGTGCCTAATCTTCGGGCAAAAAAAATTATGTCTGTCATTACAGACTTCTACAATTTTATTAAGACACGGTTTGAAGTTGACAGCAGTTCATCGTATAATTGCTTTTGAGCAAGAACAGTTTATGAAACCATACATCATGAAGAACACTGATCTTAGAACTAAATCCACAGATGCTTCGGAAAAAGACTTTTTCAAGCTGATGAACAACAGCTGTTTTGGAAAGACTATGGAGAATCCGCACAAGCGCAAAGATGTCAGATTGGTCACCAAAGAGAACGAAGCAATTAAGCTGACTTCAAAAACCTAATTATCAGGACTTCAGAAGATTTCATGATCAGCTTTTTGGCATAATGATGAAGAAAAAGAAAGTCAAATTGGACAAGCCTGTATCTATTGGGTTTACTGTTTTAGAATTATCAAAGCTTTTAATGTTAGAGTTTCTTTATGACTACTTTAAACCCTCGTATCCAGAGTCCAGAGTACTTTACACAGATACAGACAGTTTTGTTATAGATATCCCTACTGAAGACATCTATAAAGACATGGAATTAGAAGTAGCTAAAGAAGCGAGCGGATGGTACGACACATCTGATTATCCTAAAGATTCGCCTTTACATTCAATTACTAACAAGAAGGTTTTAGGAAAGATGAAGGATGAATTACCTGGAAAGGTGATCAAGGAGTTTATTGGTTTAAGATCGAAAATGTACAGTATTTCGAGCCAGGAGAAAAACCATTAAGAAAGCAAAAGGAATATCTCGCAGTGTTGTGCAGTCGAGCATATCACATGACAACTACAAAGAAGCATTGTTTGGCAATAAGACTTTTCATCATGACAACGTAAAACTACGATCTAATCTACATGAGATCAACACAACTGTTGTAACAAAGAAGTCATTAGATAGAACAAACACAAAACGTGTGTTTGTTAATCCAGAGTTTTCATATGCATATGGACATTATAGAACCGTAAAATAATTAAAGCGGAACTGTGTCTGGTGGGATTATCTGCAGTTCTTCCTTTACAAAAGATCTTTGAGGAGCTGGTTGTTTCGTTGTGTCAGTTTCTCGTAAATAATACACGGGCGGATTCATTTTTACAATTCTTTTTATTTCATATGGATCAACACTCCAAACTGGATCGGTTGCCCTGATGCGAGTGTCCCCTTCTGCTTCCCCCGGTAAATAAAGGTACCTTACTTTCAAACCAAATGGTAATAGTTTGCCGGATGAAGACTCTCCTTCAGCAACATTTATTGTTTTTCTTTTGATTGCTTGTACTGGTTTTAGCCCTTTAAATTCTTCATTATTCATTGCGCGCAAAACTGAGGGCAGTCTTCTAACCCATTCTGTGTTGCGAGACTTGTCAATCAGCTCTCTGTGATACTGGTAGGAAACAAGTCTTTAAGATAACTGTTTGTTAAAAGTTTTCGACTAAAGCCTGTGATCTGTGAACTCCTGGAATGCCTCTTTTAATGGTAACTCTATGTTTTAACAATAATTGATTCACTTGGCCTTTAAATTCTTTTCCATCATCAACTTGAATCATGCGAGGATAAGTTAAGGGGCCTCGTTGGTATATCAGTTGTATGGCAACAGCAACAGCAGAAGCACTCTTTTGTGTTAATGGTTCCGCATCTTTATATCTTGAAGCTATGTCAATGACTGTGAGTGCGTACTTAAATCTTTTTCGTCTAATCGTATCAGAGGGTAAATATAGAAGGTCCATTTGATGGGTGTCGTTTGGAGTTGTATTGACAAAGTGTGGTCTCTGTATTCGTCTAGGTGCAGGTAAATAAATTTGCCAGATCGCTTGTTTAGATAACCACTCTTTTGCTGTTTGTTCACTAACACCAGCTGCTTCGCTTAGCTTTTTGATTGCTGTTATTCCCTTCCAATATCCTTTGGGCGAATAATAGATTTTGTTCATTTTTTTATTCAGCCAATATTATGCGCGACAAAATACACAACAGTCATACCAACGACAATAAACCCGATTTCTTGCATCTTTTGTTTTTCTGATGGTTGATAAAAGTTGCTGAATTTTGGTGGGGGCAATGTCTGGATTGGTTTGCCCGTTACTATATAATACTCTTTTATTGCTTGATCAACATCTTTAAATGTGTAAGCTGCATGCCCCTGTTTTTTTCAGTGTGTCGTTAATAAAATCTAACTGCTCAATTCTCTGCTTTTCATAGCGATCTTGTGCTCCGGCTAGTTGCTCCACAGCTTTGTTATGTCTTTTTCTCTCGTCGTCATCCCGTAGTTTACTAAATGCGTAATTACTTCCGCTAAAAGCAAGCGCATTCACCACAGCGCCACCTATCATCATTACAAGTGAAGCCATTTTATAAATGTATTTTTTTAATTTACATATTGTCAGGAATTATTCCTTGCTTAACTAGAAAATCTTTCGTAGCGAACAAAGCTGCAATAATAGCAATCAGCTTTGCAGAATCCTCAAAGCCTAGTTTGCCAAGATCCGCTGGTTTAATTCTTAACAGGCTTTTACCAAGCATCGTGTATCCTACACTTAGGCCCCCAATAACAGCAGAATGGTATACAAGGTTAGTAATAGTTTTTTCGGTGCTCATTTTTTAAAAACAAAATAATAATTATATTTAATAAAAAACATGAACAGCGATGATCTACTACAGCTACAGGGTGGCCTAAACCTTCCTGAACTTACAAAAGAAGAAGTTAATGATCAAGCTATTATGCCCAAAAAGGAGAGGTTGTATTCTTTGGCAGCATGTGGAAAACAAAACAGTTCCTCGGAACTGAATTCAGCATTGAACAGATTCAACAGATGTCGCCGCAAGACATTATAAAGTATCATAACAGGTATGAAGCGCAGCTGGGGTCGAGAATGGTAAAAAGTGTAGGACAAACGGTTCTTAGTTTGTACACTAAACTAGTCAGTAGATTTGCTCCCATTGATTCTGAACAAGATCTTACGTATGATTTAACGCAAGATCCAGTTTTAACAAAGTCATTAGAGTCTCTAAGCTGTGATCTATATTAAGATTTGGAACATTGTTATCGCCGTTAATCATGGGATTAATTACTTTTAATCATATAGATTTTATTTCCCTTCAAAATGAACAAGTCGGAAAATCAGCAGAATCAGGAAACACTGAATCAGAAAACATTGAATCAAGTCGAGAAAGTGACCAGTAAAACACCTCATCCTGACGCATTGCAGCAGGAAAAAATTAGCAGAGTGGAACAAACAAAAAAAATTACAGTTACAATCACAAAATATAACTCATAATGGAACATAACACCGCCAACGCCAACAGTTGATCCAATGCCAGCTCCAGAACAAGAGCAAGTTAATTCAAGGGAGAGAACGGGTAAACACGGTTTCGAGCGGCCGACCTTGAATCCGTGTTTAACCCGTTCTCTGCCAAGTAAGACTTCAACAACGAATTAAAAATAATAATCCATCACACATTCTCTTTCAATAACCAAAAAATAACGACCCTACAAACAAACATACTGTGTAGGGTTATCCGTTTTCAAAACTAATTTACTAAAGTTTTCATAGAGTAACGTAGGGGAAAGTAGCCGTGGCTGAACACGCCCCATAGAGTAACGTAGGGGAAAAGCAGCCGTGGCTGAACGCGCCCAAAGACACGGTGGTGCACTACGCTATCCGATTACTTCGCGGTGTGTTAATTACAGCGTGGAGTTGTTAGCAGAGAGAGAGGCGCAGCCAAAGCCCGTTAAGGTCAAGTTGCCCTCCGTGTGTGAAGGATTGCTTGTGGTTTAAATAATATTTCTATTTAGACACGGAGGAGAAGCCAGTCTTGGAGCCATAGACATACGTGCGTATGCGCACACACACAGACACACACACGCATAAAACACATACAGAGACGCGCACACATACGCACGCAGGCACTCACACACACACCACACACACACACACACACACACACACACACACACACACACACACACATACGCACACACACACACAGGCACACAGGCACACTATTTATTAGTTCTCTGCATGTCTTCCACTGAAAGCCAGTTTTGACAAAGTGTTTCTTTCTGCTGTACAGTCATCTATAAAAAATAGTGTCTGCGTTTTAAGTTAGCCCGTCGCTCAGCCTGCTGACAAACTGTGAGGCCAAAAAATCAATATACTGCCGCACCTCCTCTTCACCCCACTCCCTCCCGCCCAGCCTGCCCTATTACAACAATATGACATCAGCCTTCTAGAACCCTTCACCTCCGTTCCCACGGCTGAACTTGGAAGAGGTCGGCTCTCTTTTCAGTACTGTCAACTCTGTCAGGGCGTGTCAACGACCCTGCTCCGCCACGTCAACACTCACATGACCACACATTCTTCTACTGACTCCCAGACTAGCAGGACGCGTTTACTGTTTTCTGTGCTTGGCTGTGTTATTCTAAATGGCGAACCGTTTACTGAGGAACAGAATGGTGCTATTCAAGATCACAAGTTTTACTTAACTGCATGTTAGAGTATTTGTCGGAAAAAGAATAGGTGAAGCATGTCCTTTACCAGTTAAACCGAAAAGAAGTATTGCTTTCCTAGAGGGTGGAGAAAAAGAAAAAGTGAACCGACTGCTTTGAAATGAACGACTATCTTCAAGATTTGTGTTTCAAGAAATGAAAATGACATTAGCGAACAAGATGAGGCTAATTATAATAAGTGTTTAACTGTTGATGAGATGCTTCCTTTTTTAAAAGGCGGTGCTATGTTGATAAAACAAAATAAAAGCAAAACAATTCATCACGCGTTGATTGTTGGACGCTGGCTTGAGACAGCTAAAGCCATGTTTGAAAGAGCAAAAACGCATCAAACATGGCGTTCATTTCTTCAGGCGCAGGTGGCATGTCTGATTCATATGCCAGAAAACTTATTCAGCTTTCAATATGTTTTTACAACTATCCTAAATTCCATAAGCTGGGGATTAAGCATTGCTGAACTGTATATCAAACGTCAAAGTATTATAAACTTATGCAACTGGATAACGATTTCGAATGTTCTGGCAAGAATAGATAGGGTTAGGCAGGTCTTAGTACATCTACCAGTATGGAGAGGAGTAGTGTGTAGCCAGCACTATCTCCATATAAATGCTCCAAATATACAATGACGGATGTACTACTACTGGCGATTAGAGCTGCCATAAAAGCTTGGCTACAGCAATTACTGCTGTAACTCTGCCAAAGCCAGTTGCAAGCCTGGTTGAGAAAAGAGGAGCACAGCAAACTAGCCAAGTGATCATATGTGGTTGGACTACTGACGATAGTATGACGTGGTTCTAAAAATGTAACGGTTACGCGTAAACCGCCTGGCAAACATTTCTACTGAAACCTGCTTCAACGCCCTGCACTCCTCCTTTTCAGGCTGCCTTGGGCGGCTGATGATAGAACTGAAACAGATCCTGTGATTATTAATTCAGGATTCTGATAGGCTTTCGGTGGCTGTCTTGAATTTACGACGTTCAAGTGTGAACAACAAAAAGCCCCCTTCACTTTCCCACAAGCACTGTCCTGTCTATTGTGTGTTTGTTGTGTTTGTTTGTTTGTTTTTGTTTGTTTGTGTGTGTGTGTTTGTCCTACCCTACGCACGCACGTCCCCCCACCCCCACCCCCACCCCACGCACACGCACGTCCCCCACCCCCACCCCACGCACGCACGTCCCCCCCACCCCCACCCCATGCACGTTCCCCCACCCCCACCCCCACCCCACGCACGCACACTCAAGTCATCCACAAGTTCTTAACTGAAGTTACCCCAAGTCACTTCTAAGTCATCCTCAAGTTCTTACTCAAGTTATTCTCAAGTTGTCCTTAAGTCATCCTTAAGTCATCCCCAAGTCACCCCAAGTCACTTTTAAGTTCTTAACTGAAGTCATCCTCAAGTCATCCCCAAGTTAACTTAAGATCATAACTAAGTCATCCTTTAAGTACAACCAAGTTCTTATTCAAGTTATCTTATAATTATCAAAAAAATACAATCTATGTTTTTTATCTTAAATAGTAGATGTCTAATATAGTACACACACGCCTCAAAAAACGCGTCATTGCTGAGAATATCTTGCTCAGCGTTCTCTGCGCAAGATCGTCAGCATAGATCTTAATGAAGTTCTTACATCCGAAGCAACCGCATTGATTACAATTCTGGTCAATGGAAATGTCTTTTATAGACTCCATGTCTTTATTTATTGACACCATCATTTTATAATACGCCATGTTCTATTTTATTAAAAAAAAATAAATTTAAGTTCTTAAAAATATTATTCCATCTGAAATGGATCAAAATGATCTTTTGTTATTGGCGGTGCTGGCGTGCTGTTGTTTTTTGTATTTAGCGTTCAGATTTTTTTGATTGCTTTTGTTTGGCTGCCATTGTTATATATTTTATAACAGTAATAACCGCCCCCAGCAGCAGCAAGGCGCCAAAAATGGCAACAGTTTTAAGTTCAATATTCCATGAAGACTTTGACGCTGTAGGTCTTGAATCGCATGGAGTTTTTATAGCTGGCATTGAATCAACTTGTTCTGTCGCTTGGCGGCGTTATGTTTTCATTATGAGCTTATAAATTTTGTAACAATTAATTTTTTTTGTCTGTTCCACTCCGCTAATCTTTTTCCTGCTTTAACACGCCCAGGATGAGGTGTTTTTACTGGACACTTTCTCGACTTGATTCAATGTTTTCTGATTCAGGGTTTCCTGATTCTGCTGATTTCCGACCGTTCACATTTTGAAGGAAATAAAGTCTAATGAATTAAAAGTAATTAATCCCATGATTAATGGCGTATAACAATGTTCCAAATCTGTAATACAGATCACACCCTAGAGACTCTAATGACTTTGTTAAAACTGGATCTTGCGTTAAATTCATACGTAAGATCTTGTTCAGAAACAATGAGCAAATCTACTGACTAGTTAGTGTACAAACTAAAAACCGTTTGCCAAACGCTTTTTAACCATTCTCGACCCCAACTGCGCCTCAAACCTGTTATGATAACGATTATTAATGTCTTGTGGCGACATCTGTTGAATCTGTTCAATGCGAATTCAGTTCCGAGGAACTGTTTTGTTTTTTCTCACATGCTGCCAAAGAATACAGCCTCTCCTTTTGGGCAAATAGCTTGGTCATCAACTTGGTCATTCATAAGTTCAGGAAGGTTTTAGGCTGCCTTGAGCTGTAGTAATCATCACTGTTCATGTTTTTTATAATAAATATTTTATTTTCTAAAAATGAGCACCGAAAAAACTGTTGCTAACCTGTATACCATTCTGCTGTTATTGGAGGCCTAAGTGTAGGATACTCAATGCATGGTAAAAGCTGTTAAGAATTAAACCAGCAGATCTGGCAAACTAGACTTTGAGGATTCAGCAAAGCTAATTGCTATCATGCAGCTTCGTTTGCCACGAAAGATTTTCTAGTCAAGCAAAGAATAATTCCAGACAGTATAAATATGTAAATAAAAAATACATTTATAAAAAATGCTTCACTCGTAATGATGATAGGCGGCGCTGTGTGAATGCGCTCGCTTTAGCGGTAGTAATACGCATTTAGTAAACTACGGATGAAGGCGAGAGAAAAAGACATAACAAAGCTGTGGAGCAACTTAGCTGCTGCCCAAGATCGCTATGAAAAGCAGAGAATTGAGCAGTAGATTTAATTAATAACACACTGAAAAAACAGGGGCATGCAGCTTACACCATTTAAAGATGTTGACCAGGCAATAAAAGAATAAATCTTGTAACGGCAAACCAATCGAAACATTGCCCCCCCAAAATTCAGTCTTTTATCAACCACAGAAAAACAAAGTATGCAAGAAATCGGGTTTATTGTCGTGGTATGACTGTTGTGTATTTTGTTGCGCATAATATTGGCTGAAATAAAAATGAACAAAATCTATTATTCCGCCCAAAGGATATTGAAGGCATCACAGCAATTAAAAAGCTAAGCCAAGCAGCGGGAGTCACGTGAACAAACAGCAAAGAATGGTTATCTAAACAAGCGATTTGGCAAATTTATTTACCTGCGCCCAAACGAATACAGAGACCGCACTTTGTGAATACAATACCGAACGACACCCATCAAATGGACCTTCTATATTTACCACTCTGATACGATTAACGAAAAAGATTTAAGTACGCACTTACAGTCATTGAACGTAGCTTCAAGATACAAAGAATGCGGAACCATTAACAACAAAAGAGTGCTTCTGCATGTTGCTGCGCATACAACTGATATACCAACGAGGCCCGTAACTTACCCTCGCATGATTCAAGTTGAATGATGGAAAAGAATTTAAAGGCCAAGTGAATCAATTATTGTTAAAACATAGAGTTACCATAAAAGAGGCATTCCAGAGTTCACAGATCACAGGCTTAGTTGAAAACTTTAACAAACAGTTATCCGAAAGACTTTTTTCCTACCAGTATCACAGAGAGCTTATTGACAATTCTCGCACACAGAATGGTTAGAAGACTGCCCTCAGTTTTGCGCGCAATGAATAATGAAGAATTTAAAGGGCTAAAACCATACAAGCAATCAAAAGAAAAACAATAAATGTTGTGAAGGAGAGACTTCATCCGGCAAACTATTACCATTTGGTTTGAAAGTAAGGTACCTTTATTACCGGGGAAGCAGAAGGGACACTCGCATCAGGGCAACAGATCCAGTTTGAGTGTTGACCCGTATGAAATAAAAAGAATTGGTAAAAATGAATCCGCCCGTGTATATTTACTAGAAACTGACACAACAAAACAACCAGCTCCTCAAGAATCTTTTGTGAAAGAAGAACTGCAGATAATCCCACCAGACACAGTTCCGCTTTAAATTAAATTTACGTAAATATATTGAGTTTAAAATGGAAGCTCAGAAGGAAGCGCAGAATGAAACACAGATGGTAAAGGAAGAGACCTTGAAATGATACGGGAATCATTTCATGCGTGTAATGCTATTAGTAAACATTTCGGGATTAATCAATGCATGCTAAATCATCCAGATCACCTACAACTCAAACCCCCAAATTGGGAAAAAGAATATTTGAAATAATAAAAAAAATCGAACGCGTCAAGCAAACATGAGAAAAGATTTAAATGAATTGGATGAAGCTATGATTGATCTTATAATAAAAGTTGATGAAAAATATAAACCTTCCCTGTTTATGCGGTCCTCCAGTGCCCGATATGCATATGAAAACTCTGGATTAACAAACACACGTTTTGTGTTTGTTCTATCTAACGACTTCTTTGTTACAACGTTGTGTGATCCATGTAGATTAGATCGCAGTTTTACGTGTCATGATGAAAGTCTATTTGCCAAACAATGCTTCTTGTAGTTGTCATGTGATATGTTGACTGCACAACACTGCGAGATATTCCTTTTGCTTTCTTAATGTTTCTCCTGGCTCGAAATACTGTACATTTTCGACCTTAAACCAATAACTACCTTAAATCACCCCTCCGGTAATTCATCCTTCACTTTCATAAAACCTTCTATTAACGGATGAAGTAAAGGCGAATCTTAGGGTAATCAGATGTATCATACCATCCCGCATGACCTTTACCACTTCGTTTCCATGTCTTTATAGATGTCTTCAGTAGGGAATTATAACAAAAACTATCTGTACTGTGTAAAGTACTCTGACCTGTATACACGGTTTAAAGTAGTCATAAAGAAATTCTAACATTAAAACTTTGATAATTCTAAAACGTAAACCCGATAAAAACAGGTTGTCCAATTTGACTTTCTTTTTTTTCATCATTATGCCAAAAAGGTGATCATGAAATTTCTGAAGTCCTGATAATTAGGTTTTGAAGTCAGCTTAATTGCTTCGTTTCTCTGGTGACTAATCTGACATCTTTACGCTTGTGCGGATTCTCCATAGTCTTTCCAAACAGCTGTTGTTCATCAGCTTGAAAAAGTCTTTTTCTGAAGCATCTGCGGATTATATTCTAAGATCAGTGTTCTTCATGATGTATGGTTCATGAACTGTCTTGATCAAAAGCAATTATGCGTGAACTGCTGTCAACTTCAAACCATGTCTTAAATAAAATTGTAGAAGTCTGTAATGACAGACATTAATTTTTTTTTGCCGCGAAGATTAGGCACAATTAGGTGGTTCTGTTTTTTGCCATCTTTAGACTTTCTGCTGCAATGGATATCATTATGCAGGTCATGGAGTTCATGAGGATATTCTAAAGTCAACTTCTAGAATGAAACCACGCTGCTGATCAGGCGTTAAACTGTTCAACCACTTTAATGCCTTTTGAATGTTTTTCGGATCGACGCTTGTGTGCATTTTAAAGTTGCGTAAACGGAAGTGATTGCGCCATTGCCCAACCATACAGATTGTTTGCATCTAAATAATGAGATAGTTAGACCTTTACTCGGATCATAGTCGTCCAAGTATTTGTTGTTTGCTTTACAGTAATGATGCGACGCCATACTAATTCCTCCACGCAATCCGTTTCAATCATCTGAATCATTGGTAGGTCAGACAATAAATCAATCTGTACTCCAGTAAACTTTAAGAAAGCGTCCCAACTCATCCCGGGCGCAGAAATGTAATGCGCAGGATCTAGGCTATAATGTTTCATGCAGGTCTTTCTATAATTTTCAAAGACGTCCGCCAACAAACATGTATCAGCCATCAAGTAGGAGTCATGATAGTCTCCCATCGTTTTACACTCTAACTTTTGCCACGCATCTGAGCATGCTGGTAATCAGAATCGCTGACCCCCCTTTCCTCTAAGACTAGAAAAGAACGCGGCCATTTAGGAGGAAGTGTATCTTCGTCAAACCTTTCCCAACTGTTCATGTACTCATAAGGTAAACACCCTTTCTAACAAGTGTTGGGTCAAAATATTCTTCCGTTATTGGGCAGGACTTTAAGGACATAGCCAGTGACTCTAATGAACGCATCATGTGTGCATAGAGTCATAAAAAGACATGTTATTTAAAGTGAAACACATGTACTTTTCTGATGACTGTGCAATGCATGACACCCTGAAAGCATCGTCCACTGCTTTCATTATAAGATGAGAGTCGTAACCTCGCAAGTTATGAAAGAATACAGGCAGCTTCATGTCTTTGGTTCAAACTTTAGTTGAAGATTGCAGTTTGTTGTGCGCTGCTCCTCTGAACTTTCCGCTAATGTGATCATGGTCTCTTATCCGCTGGCCGCCAAGGCCACCTGTCGGATTGGCTTCTTCACTGAGTTCTAACCGCAAATCCAACAATGTGTGGCTTAATTTATACTGTTCTTGGTCTTCAGGCGTCATTATGATTTCAGATAAATTCAGATTATAGAACAGGCGTTACGCACTTGCTGCATGCGTTCTAAGAAGTATTCGCAGCATTAGGCCCTCTATATAATTCTGGCTTTGAATGAACGCCATCCGACCTGACAATAAAGAAGGCAAATGAACAAATCTGATGATTACTCATTAAGACTGTTTTTCGAAGTTTTGTGCGCTGGCCCTTCATAAGGAACAATAAGCGACTCAAAGTCTGCGTAAACTACGTATGGAGAATTTTGCATCCGTTTCCAGTTCTTAAAACTAACTTAGATCCGGGTGGGGGCGTAATATAGTTCTGTATTACAGTCAACATGGCCGATACAATGTTTCTTATGTTCGCTCGCGGCTTGAACAGATGGAATTCTGTTAAACATTTTCTGCAGAATTCTTGTTTATTTTTTTTGCTTTGAAGTATGCGTCAATAATCTACTCATTGTTCGTATCAATGTGTAATGTGGTAGCCCCGCTGGCGAAAACATCAGAAGTAAGTCGACATGATTTTTGTCTGGCTCGCCAATCGTTGGACTGTTCTTGGACACTTTAATCGGCTGTAGATTTGTTTCTTCATCCCATGTGTAGACATTAACAGTTATTGGTTTGTTTTGTTCTTCAAACTGATCAATTTGGTCTATAACCAACAGGAAAGGACACCCACTAAAGTTGAGATCATTGCTGTAAGGTTCATAGTTAGACACTTCTCTCTGCGTTTTTGCGGATATAAATGCAGCCTTGCAAGAACACACCACATGAAACATTTGTTGTCTGAATTCTTATGTTTTAGAACTGCTTTTTTCGCTACAATGCTGGGGGCAGCGGAATGTAAGCCTTGCCTACAATCGTGCATACTTAGACTGTTTTAATCTGATCTCTAAGACTTCGCCCTCTGACCAACCAGAGCCCTCATTTTGGCTTCTCTGCGGCAGCGTCAAACTGGTAAGCAGTTCGTCTGCCCAACCGGGTGTTAAGTCATTAGAGGAAAGAATAGTCTGTTGTTTAGTCGAGACCCAGACTTCTAGATTTTCTTCATTTATTGTTATATAGTCGATTAAAACAGCTAACATACTTTAACTGGCGGGTCTATTGTTAGTTTACTTGGAACTTGAGAAATAGCATGTACAACGCTTGCCCGCACGTTTGCTGATCAATGACTTCTAAATCAATATCATTTAAAGCTCTTGACAAACGCTCTTTCTCGAGCATTCCTTCAAACAATTCGTCTGGTCCTTCATATATCTTAGCCATGTTGAGTTTCTTTTCTAACTCAAAATATTTATTTAAATTAAAAAAAAAATAATTAATCCGAATCAATATCAACGGTCTTTTTGTGCTTGGACTCATAAACTAAAGTATAAACACCTTTTGGCGTTGTTAATGTGAGCTGTTTAGAACAGAGTTTAATGTTTCGTTTACTTTTTTTAAGCATTCCTTTTTTATCTGCTCGGCGTCTGGCTGTTGAGAAAAAGTTGTCCTCGCCTTTTCTTTGAAGATCAAACTTTTGTCTTTTGTAGTCATCAAAATCGCCTGTAAACGACTAAATTCTTCATCCGTGATGTTTGAGTCAGCTAGTGCTTTATTTATTGTCAGTTTGAACGAACTAAGTTTAGCCGTTATTAGTTGAAACCATAGCTGTGTGCTTTTGGAGTTTAGTTTTTAATTTTTGCTAGCAGCACCTACAGCTAATGAACACAGGCCAAGAGCTAAAGACAAACCTCCTAGAGGTAAAGCCGCGGGTGCGCCTACGCCCGTTGCTAAGAGGCCTACACTCGTATCCTGCTGATAGGGCACTTACAGTTGATGCTCCAGTATTAACATATGTAACAGCATTACAGGCAGCAGAATACCTTCGTTTGGTTTTGCTGTATTTTGAAAGGTCTTGCTCTAGTTTTTGTTGCATTTGTGTAATGTTTGTTAATCTAAAGGTTTTTATGTTGGGGGTTTCTACTATCCCTTCTCTTGGCGACTCCGGTGCTGTAGGCACATTTGGATAAACTTGAACAGACATGCTTTTTATAAAATAAAAATAATTTAGTATTGTATATCTTTAATCTGTTATCTTCAATATTCACTGCGCATCATATATTAAAAACAAATGTACATTAAGCGGTTATACGGCTTTCTTCTTCTTATCAATTGAATGTTTATTACGTCTCTCACAGTCTCTCCCGCTTCCATGCAACTGATTATCGTCTGTTGACCTTAGGTCAATCCATAAACCGTATTTCGTTGTTAAATAATCATCAAGCCTAACATTGTGAAGATGTAAATCTTTAGACACAAGGTCAACTGTTGGATTTCTACACCTCCCGCCTCCAAACAGTTTTCTTATTTACATCAAAATGCTGATAAGGTTTAAGCCCGCTAGCATAAATTTGGTTAGGACATACCCTCAATCGAACATTGTACTTTCGTTATTTTAGGATTAATAAACTTTCACTTCCTCTTTTGAACAGTTCTTCATCTTCGCACAGCAATAAAATACCTTTAAGCGATCTTGCAGCGACACTAAAACTAAAATTCCATATTGCGTCTGCCCTGCTTCTGGGATATGTTGTAATGATGAATCACTCTTTCGTAATATATATGCTAATTTTGACTGATATTGTTGTTCAATCAGCCTTGCTAAATTAGGGTTGCTAACAACGTCAAACTCTAACGAGATGTCAGAAATGCTGTACTTGCTTCGGTGTCTGATGATTTGATAACGCGTTGTATTCATTAAAGTTAGTTCATATGACAATCTGTCTTTTAATGCTCCTTGAAAGTACGGTGCATGCGCTTTTAACAACTCAAAATCTAAGGGGATGGAAAAGCGATTTCCATACGCAAAATTTACAGCTGCATACTTTTTGCCGTCTTTAATATCTGCGGCGCCTATTCTATGTTTTTAGCGCTTCTCATTTTCGATTCCTTGAAACGCAAGATCAGCCCTTTCATTCCCGGTTAGCCATAGATCAGAATAGGTTAAAAATATGTCTGCAATTGTGTAAAGAAAATATTTCTTGCCCCTCAAGTTTTTATAGAAATTTTCTTAACGATTGCCCGTCCCAGATTCTGGACAACTGTCCTGTTTGTGTCTGTTGTTGAAGCGAGTACTATTTTGAAAGTAAGACGCGCAGAGCCTGGCACAATCACTTCATCCGCTCCTAGGTCTGGAAAATTTAACAGTAAGAATTTGATCCGCAACAATAGTAGATGGATTATTTGGAACAGTAATATTCCGCTTATTTCCCTTCACGCCAAAAGGTTCTTTCAGTCTTCTATGCGGGTCAAGAATCGAGCCATATGCTTGTGACATTTTTTTTTATAAAACAAAATAAAAAAGTTAATTATTGAAGAAACATGGAAGGCAGAGAAGATGAAGATTATGATGTTTTGATCGTGGAGACGACTTGAGTGAAATGATACAGCATCGCTCAGCGCTCTCAATGCGGCGTGAATTAACAGAAAGTCATGTTAGATCATTGTACCAAAATTTAGGCCTTGAACCTCCCGAAGTTTAGACCCTAATGATTTGAACGAGATGATGATGGCCATTTGTATTTTAAAAACGATCAATGTGAACGTGTTCCGCTTACAACTAAACGAGACCCATTAAAGTTTTTAGCTGTGGGTACAATTAGACAAAGACTCCCTGCGAGCGTACAAAATCGCCTTGGCATTGCTAAACCAAAATTAGATAGGGATGCAGTTGCTAAACTTCAAAACACACTGCAGAACTCCCGACAGATAACCAAATGCAAAACATGGAACTTAAAGAATTAAATCAATCGGCAGACGAATTAATAAATGCAATAGAAGCAGAAACCAGTTTTTCAGAAGAAACAGCATTAAAGACTATACACGACTCACCGCTAACCCAATGCGAGAAATAGCGGCCCTTGATCATGCTTGAGAAGCATCAGAGGCGAATTAACAAACAATTTAGCAAAACTGGGTGAATAGATGAGCATATAAAAAGAGAAAAAGAAAAACTCGTTGAGGCTGATGACGCCAACTTAGGGCCTGATATTAAAGAAAGAATAACCCAAAGACTAAAAGATCTTTGAACAAGAGAGATCAGCAAGACTAAAGTGTTGTCTACTAACCGAGAACAATTACGAACTCAAGTGAGCAGAATAAGAGAAACTATCCAAAGAATTTATATGAAGACACAACGCTAGCAGAACGAATACGAACACTGTTTAGAGAGCAGGGAGTCACATAGCAAGCGTTATAACAGCCTTAGGATTTGCAATAAGCACACTGGTGTTGGCTATTACAGGCGGCGGTGGTCAAAGTCCAGTGCCTCCATCGCCATCGCCACCACCTGATAAATCATGGGTAAAAAAACAGCTTGATCATCTTGCGAGTTTATTAAAAAAAATTAGCTGGTAAAGCTATAGACTCTTTACCTGGTATATTAGGAGGTATTGTTAGCTGGCTTTGTCTACTGCAAGCAAAGTAGTTGGCTTTATGGCTGAGCACTTATGGACATTAGTTCTCTTAATAGTTGGGTTAATATTTAGTAAGATAAAGACCGAGTAATCCTATGCCAGTTAATCCAAGAACAAGCGCTGTCTTTTCATATTCATGGTCATTATTTTTGACTTCGCGAACAGAGTCCGCGTCTTCAACGGTCTTCGGGCTTTTGGGCCGCGGGGATTGGATGGCTTATTCTTGGGGTCATCTTGTTTTTTTTACTGCCTGCAATATACTGGCTCAGAATTTATTTCGTTTTTTCCGACCTTCTGTTCATTGCCTGCCACAAGGATTTCATTATTGTAGTTTATTATTGTGCCTAACTGGAGTCTGAGGTCAGAAGGCAGCATGTATAAACCAGTGCCAACAGCAAAGTCTACTTTCGATCTTGCGTATTGTAAAACATTTTGGACCTTTTTATACTCGAAGGTAAATCAACTGTAGAATTAATGGCGTCCTCTAAATTTGCTAAGTATTGTTTTTTTGCGCATCAAAACCATAGAAGGAACAGTTATGCTCGATCTCGTTTGTGCTTGCGAACCTAGCAAACACCAAACATAAGTACGAACAGAGTCGTTTATTCGTTCTATTCCTGCTTTAGTTAGGCCCTTAGAAGCGTCTAAGATAAATGTTGTCCATGCTGTTTATGCTCTTGCTCTATGGACCCGAGGTGAACAGCTGTGCCTGAAGAGAAAGATGTGTAAGGAGGATTCCATCATAGTTATACTTTATGTGCACGCCCCAAAAATAAGGGGTGCCTAAGCCATGATGCAGTCCAACTTTTGTCTAAAGTCTGTCTTAACATTAATATAAATTCGTTACAGATCCTTCAAAAGCCTTCATGTCTATTCTGTTGCTGAATGGATTAAACGGTTTGTCATTTGGCAATGGTGCTTGCAGTTCAGTCAAAATACGTCTGAAGGTGTAATAAAAATGAAATCTGTACACTGACCTCACCAAAGGATCAGGATGATTTAAGTGATCAGCATACGAAACTCCACACCCAGTTGATGCACAAAACACAGCAAGTTTAGCTGGTTCTGATAAAACTGCATAGGATGACTGAACCACACTTTTGCGATGTAGTCATTTTAATAGGCGGGTTAAGATATCTGTTTAATGGCGTACTAACCTTTGCTTGAAAGGTGTCAGTCTGGGTCACAGAAAGTCAATAGTATCAGTTGTTATATTTTAAGATTGTAGTGCGGCCCAACAGAATATTTTGCATTAGTATATTGAATGCACTCATTTTTATTTTGTTTAAAAATGTTTGTAACAATAACAACTCAAGGCCGCCCTTCGTTTTTAGAACATGCTATTAATAACGAATGCGGAACCAGAACGGTCGCGCTCCATGAAATATTCTACAAAGTCGTAATGGTTTAATATAAGCAAAGCCAAGGAGAATAATAAGGTTCTAAAAGTTGACAAAACAGGGGCCAAAGTTAGCCAGTTAACATACCTGATGGTTGTTACGGGTTTTGCTCACTAAAAGAAGCAATGAGTAACTTCGACATTACTCTCAAACTTAACAATGCAAATCTAAAAACAATGTTAACATTCAAGCCTGAAGAAGAAGGGGGTTACTATTTTGATAAAGAGCTAGCTAAAATGTTAGGCTTTGCAGCTGACAATTATAGATTAGAGTTACACCAAACAAAACTACTTGTGAGGAGAAAATCCGCTCGATCTGCATTACATTCATTACTCTATGTTCATTTGGATGAGCTGAGCACTGATGAAAACTTATAAGATGGAAGGCCCTCAACTGTTTTAAGAGCTCTTCCGCAGGGAAAGCTGAATATATGCGATTATGAAATTATACAATTCCCTAATTACAGTTTAAAAGATTAGTTTGTGGAAGGGTCGGATCATTTAATTTAAAAATTGCAGACAAAACAGGGAAGTCGTGAAATGTGATAACCTGCACATTGTTTTGGAAATAAAATAATAAGTACTAAAAAAAATGTCGCGTGGGCCAGAAGAATCAGGAGTTACATTAGCGCCTGTAAGGTGTATAACCTTAGAATTAAAAGACCTTGGAGATGTTGCAGACTTTGAACAGAACGGTAGAGATAGGCGCTTTGTATGGTTTTGAGTACACTAAAGATGGTGATTATAAACGCAAAGAGGTTTGGCGACAACAAAAAGTTTCCTAAACTAGAACAGCTGCGCAATCTAGAAGCAAATAATGTTGGCCAGTATGAATAATAAAAATAGTTCGAAAGCCTGACCTCAAATGGCACTTAGAACCATATTTAGAATGGGAAATAAAATTTGAATTCATAAGCCCATTTACATTTTTAGCCGTCAAAAAAGTTTCAGAAAAGCATTCAACTCTGCCCTTTACATGTAAGTCTTATGCCAGACGACAATAGTCGGAAAGAGATGAAATAACGCCGTATGGGAAAAAACAGTACATCCTCCACAGAAAAGAAACGTTTGAAAGAAAGCTTCTACAAAATTACAGTTCTTTCCAAGCAGAAAATTAGGAGACACGTTCACAATGATATTTGAAATTTCTGTCTTTAAAGATGTGGAGAGGGATGGGGTTGTGGGCGTTAGTGATGACCTTATAAAAGGAATTAATATTAGCTGGCAAAACTTAGACGTTAAACGTCTTAACGTTACCATCGTCGTTCTTCACAATGGCGAGGATATTAAGATCATAACAACAAGCAACAAAATCAATGTTGACTTAAATAGAAACAATCTTACAGAACTGAATTGGATTAATCTTACACATTTAGGCCTCATAGGGTTTTATTATACTGAACAAGTTTTGACGGAGAGTATGATAAAAATAATAACTGATTAGATAAATTCTGTTATAAAAACTATGGAGCAGTTAAACTTTATGATAAAAATCCCCTCATTGTTCAATGATTTGTGGGCAGACTGTTGTGGAAAAACAATATTTGTCCTAGACTATTACAAACAGTTTATCGCTATAATTTGATCATATTGTGATTTTCTGTCCAACACTTAAAAGGAACAAAGCATATCATGATAGAAGGTTTATATGGACAGACAATGACGTATATTTAGTTAATCCTAGCACTAAACTGAGTGAGTGTTTAGAATACTTTTTTAAAGTGTTTTGAAGGAACGCAGACACTCTTTATTATAGATGACTGTTCGGCAGAAAAAGATATAGTTAAAAAGAGAAACACTTTGTCAAAGCTGGCTTTCAGCGGAAGACATGATGGGATAAGTGTGTGATTTTATGCCAGAAATATAACTCGGTTTAAAAAGACTTTAGAGAACAGTTAAAGACTGTAGTGTTATTTCACATGAAGACAGAGACTCATTGAAGAATGTTTGCGCGAAAATGATGTTAATTGAAAATGATCAGAAAAAAAACAGGATAAGCAAAAATTAAAATCTGAAAAGTTTAGTAAATTAGTATTGAAAACGGACAATCCTACACAGTATGTTTTGTTTGTAGGGTCGTTATTTTTTGGTTATTGAAAGAGAATGTGTGATGGATTATTATTTTAATTCGTTGTTGAAGTCTTACTTGGCAGAGAACGGGGAAACAGGGATTCAAGGTCGGCCGCTCAAAACCGTTAAGACCGGTTGAGAGCGGTGAGCTTGAATCCGTGTTTCCCCGTTCTCTAAGGGCACCAAAGTCTTCATGGAATATTGAACTTAAAACTGTTGCCATTTTTGGCGCCATTGCTGCTGCTGGGGCAGTTATTACGGTTATAAAGTATATAAACAATGCGACAAAAACAAAAGAAGTTAAAACAACCTGAACCACTAAATACAGAAAAAGACAACAGCACGCCAGCACCGCCAATAACAAAAATTCATTTTCATCCATTTCAAATGCAATAATATTTAAGAACTTAAATTTAAATTTTTTGATAAAACATGGCAGATTATTATTTGTTTAAAATATGAAGTCAGTAAATAAAGACATGGAGTCTATAAAAAACATTCCATAGACCAGAATTGTAATGAATGCGGTTGCTTAGGATGTAAGAACTTCATTAAGATCTATGCTGACCGATCTCACACCAAGGGCGTTAAGCAAGACATCCTCAACGATGACGCGTTTTTGAGGCGTGTGTGTACTATATTAGGCATCTACTATTTAAGATAAAAACATAAATTGTATTTTTTTGATAATTATAAGATAACTTGAATAAGAACTTGGTTGTACTTAAAGGATGACTTAGTTATGATCTTATACTGACTTGAGTAAGAACTTAGAAGTTACTTGATCAAGAACTTATTAAGAACTTGAAGTAACTTAATTAAAAACTTAATTAAGAACTTAATTAAGAACTTAATTAAGAACTTAGAAGTAACTTGAGAATAACTTGAGGTGACTTAAGTTAAGAACTTAAAAGGACTTGAGTGTGTGCATGCGTGGGGTAGGGCTGGGTGGGGTGGAGTGGGTGGGGGTTGTGCATGCGTGGGGTGGGTGTGGGGGTAGGAGGTGTGCATGCATGGGGTGGGGTGTAGCACATCTGTCCTAGTTACGAGCACCACTACATCCTGTTAGACTCATGCTGCTAAATAGGACGTTCACACATAAACGGCTATTTATAGTAGCAGTCAGCAAGGCTAATTTTACTGCAGCCTCTTGCTGCTAAAATAGGACGTTCACACATAAACGGCTATTTATAGCAAGGCGGATTTTCCCACAGTCCTCTTGCTGCTAAAAATAGAACTTTTTACACATGAACGGCTATTTATAGCAAGGCTGACTTCACCACAGTCCTCTTGCTGCTAAAAATAGCCGTTCATGTATAAACGGCTATTTATAGCAAGGCTGACTTCACCACAGACCGCCTCCCGCAACAAAGAGTTTCATTATACTTTCCTTCTCACACAAAAAAAGTTTATACCACACCCCTCCTCTTTTCTCATCCGGGCTTGGGAATCGCCAGTAGTTAGTACACCCGTCATTGTATTTTTGAAGCATTTTATATGGAGATAGTGCTGGCTATACACTACTCCTCTCCATACTGTAGATGTACTAAGGTCTGCCTAGCCCTATCTAGTTTTGCCAGAACATTCGAAAATCGCTATCCAGTTGCATAAGTTTAATAATGGTTTGGCGTTTGCTACACAGTTCATTTATGCTGATTCCTAGCTTGTGAAATTTAGGATAGTTATATAAAAACACACAGAAAGTTGAATGAGTTTTCTAGCATACGAATCAGCCATGTTCACCTGCGTCTTGAGAAATGAACGCCAGTTTGTAGCGTTTTTGTTTTTTTAAACATGACTTGAGCTGTTTCAAGCCAGCGCCCAACAATCAACGCGTGATGAATTGTTTTGCTTTGGCCGACTTTCAACAATGCAGCGCCATTTATTAGATAAGGAACCATCTCATCAATAGTCAAACACGTATTAAAACTGGCTACATCTTGTTCAGCAATATTTCTTTCATTTTCTAAACCCAACAAACCTTTAAGATAGTCGTTCATTTCCAAAGTTATGCTTCACCTAATTCTTTTCGACAAATACTCTAACATGCAGTTAAAGTAAAACTTATGGTCTCGAATAGCAAGAGTTTGTTCTTTAGTAAACATGTTAGCCATTTAAAATAAAACACAACTAAAACACAGTGGTCACACCGAAGCACAGTCAAAACACAACCTTCTTGTGAAGTAGTCCGGTAAACAATGGCGAAACCGGTCTTGCTGACGTGGCGGCCTCGAAGTGGGAGTGTCACGTGACAGTCTAGAACATTCGCTGATGCAATAGGCTATGTTGCAGTTAACGCGCCGCCAGGTGTGCTTTATTGATTTTTTGGTCGCAGTTTGTAAGCGGGCCGTGCACTGTGTGAACGAAGGCCTCTTATCTGCGCTAGCCGTGCCATAGCATAAATTAAGTGATCAGGTTTCAGCCTCGTGTCTGCCTGTCTGTGTGGGCAAAGTTTTGTAGGTAGAAATTAGTCAGAATAAGTGTGCGGATTTTATGTCAAAAATATAACTTAGTTTTAAAAGACAAGCAAGTTTAGTAAATTAGTATTGAAAACGGATAATCCTACACAGTATGTCTGTTTGTAGATAATCGTTATTTTTGGTTATTGAAGTCTTACTTGTCAGAGAACAGGAAAAGGCGGCTTTTAGGTCACTTTCGCCCGAAAACTTGGTGGAGGGCGAAAGTGAGTTAAAAGCCGCCTTTTCCTGTTCTCTCTTCGCCTAACAGGCTGAGTTTCCTCGCTCTCTCTATTCGAATGGATTATTGTGGCTGTTGTGCTTTGTTTGTTGTAAAAGTGGTACCGATGATTTTATAATGATGTGGACTCTTTTTTGGTCAGTGTTTTGTGCCTCTCTCCCTCCGGATCTTCGGGTGTCATGGTTTTTATTTCTGGCGAGATCAGCGGGTACTGTACTCCTGATATATAATGGCTGCCCTCCACGTTATTCCGCCTTTGCTGCGCACGTGCATCACTTAAGGGATCATCTCCCTTCCCCCATGTTTTCCGTTGCCGCGTCACCTCACTCTCCCATTTCCCCTCTCCTCTACTGTAACACCGCTGCATGGCGTGAGAAATCTCGCCCATCTTCTCCCTCCCACTCACCTTCCCTCAGTTGTCATCGCGCTGCCATGTGTACCTCAACACACCCTCCCCCCCCCCCCCCTTTCCTACACTCGTGGCGAGCTGCTGGCAGTAAAACCTGTGCCCCTTCACCCCACCCTCAACTTGAAGTTGCGCCAGTTACGCATTGGTGTAGATTTACCGCGTGTTCGAGGGTGCAGGGAGGGAGGAGAAAGCAGAAAAAGATTGCCGTCATCAGCCATCCTCGTTCCTCCCTAAACAAAAAACCACCCCGTCCTGCTGTTGTTTCCAACCTGATAACTGTGCCCCTTCTCAAATCTCCTGTCTCAAGTCGTCACAGCAAGCTGGCTCTGGCATTGTTTAATGCCCAATCAGTTGGTGCGAAGGATAAAAGGACTGCTATCAACGATTTTATCGTTGATAATCATGTCAACATTATGTGCATCACGGAGACGTGGCTTCTACCAAGCGGTGACGAAGCGAAGTGCTGTGACCTTTCCCCTCCTGGCTACACCACCCTCAGCTTTCCCCGGCCAACTCGTGGTGGAGGCATCGCTTTTGTGGTGTCTGACACTATATCCCCTCTGTTTCCACTACCTCCAACTTCTCCTTTGTCCACTCCTCTTTTGAACTAGTACAACTAACTGTATCTACCCCCAAATCCTCTCTTCACGTCCTCTGCCTTTACCGCCCCCCTCCCAGCAAGAAAAACCAACTGAAAGACTCCATCTTTCTGGAAGAGTTTCCAGATCTGCTGGAGTACATGAACTGTCTAAAAGGCCGTTCTGTACTGGTTGGCGACTTCAACTTCCACTGGGACAATCCAACTAATTGCAACACAGCAAAAACTGATGGATCTGTTTCAGTCCTTTGGTCTGAACCAGTCCGTCACCTTCCCAACCACCGTTCAGGTCACATCCTTGACTGGGTTGTCCATTCTGATGATGACCTGGTTGAGTCACCCACCATCAGTCTGACCCTGACTCTGACCACCATGCGGCCCTGGTTAATCTGAACACACCTGCTCCTATTAAGCCTCCCAGGTATGTCGAGTCCAGGGACTTTGCTTCCATCGACCTTGATATCTTCCGAGCTGACCTGCTGTCCTCCCTTCAATATGTACCTTCACTGTCCGCGGAGCAGTTCCATGGCCTACTTCAAGATGTCCTCGATCACCATGCCCCAGTACTTAGACGCAAGATTTCCAGCCGTCTACCCTCGCCCTGGTTCCCAGCAGTTGGCCCTGAAGTTCTTGATGCTAAACGTGTTAGACGTAGGGCCGAAAGGCAGTGGCTAAAGACAAACCTCGAGATTCACAAACAAATTTTGCGAATTGCTAGTAATGCTGTGAATGAAATTGTTCAAAAAGCAAAATCAGCCTTCTACAATGCTAAAATATTAGCATGCGCAACAACCAAGCAATTGTTTAAGGTCACTGATACACTCATGGGAGAACAAAATCATCTCTCCTTCCTTCATCTGTCTGTCCCTCTGACATTCCACAGAAATTTTGTGACTTTTTCACTAGCAAAATTAGACTTATCCGTGAAAGTCTGGACGCTCAGTCAGTATTTGAACCTGATATTCCATACAACTCTTTTTTCCCGGCATTTCATTGACTGACTTTGAACCTGTGACAGTTGCTGTTGTCAAAGAAGTCATCGACAAGACTGTTATCAAAACTTGTGCACTGGATCCTCTTCCATCTACTTTACTATCTGCATGCATGGATGTTTTGTTGCCATATATCACTAGTGTGGTAAATGAATCTCTCACTTCTGGTTTTCCCACCTGCACTGAAAGCTGCTGTTGTCCGACCTGTTTTGAAGAAACCCTCTCTTGACCCTGAAAACCTAAAAAATTATCGACCTGTCTCCAACTTGTCTTTTATTTCAAAGATAATTGAAAAGATAGCACTTCTCCAACTCCAAAACCACCCTTGACCAAAACAATTTGCTCTATTCGTTGCAGTCCGCCTATCGCACTGGACACAGTACAGAAACTGCTCTGCTGAAAATAATAAACGATCTTCTCTCTGCTCTGGATAACGGTCAGGTTTCACTGCTCTCTCTTCTCGACTTGTCCGCTGCCTTTGACACCATTGATCACTCCACCCTCCTCACTAGACTTCAACATACTTTTGGCATCTCTTCTCACGCTTTGGCATGGTTTTATTCTTACCTTTCTGGTCGAACCCAAATTGTCTCTGTTAATGGTTTTTCTTCAAGCTCTGCTGACTTGAATTATGGTGTTCCCCAAGGCTCTGTCCTGGGTCCCATTCTGTTTGTTCTATATACCCAACCCATCTCTGACATCGTAGCCCATAATAACATTTTCACACCACTGCTTACTGATGACAATCAAATCTACATTTCTGGTGACATTTCTCTCCTCTCCTCCATCATCGATCGCTCACAGCTCTGCATCTCTGACATAAAGGCATGGATGACTTGCAACAAACTTCAGTTAAACAATGACAAAACTGAACTGATCTTCATTCTCCCAAAACGGCTCATGTCTACAATCTCTGTTCCTTCTTCTGTCCAACTTGGTACCTCTCTCATTCAGACCTCTACCACTGTGCGAAATCTAGGCGTTGTACTTGATCAGACACTCTCTTTTCAAAATCAGATTTCTTCTATCTGCCGTGCTTGCTACTCGGAGCTTCGGCGAATCAGTTCTGTGCGCCACCTTCTGTCTGAAGAAGCCACCAAGACTCTGGTTTCTGCTTTCATTATTTCAAGACTTGACTACTGTAAATTCTCTTCTTGCTGGTTGTCCACAGAATCTTCTTGCAAAATTGCAGAAAGTTCAAAATAATGCTGCTCGCCTTGTCTCGAAATCTCCGAAAACCTCTCATGTTTCTCCCTTGCTTAAATCTTTGCACTGGCTTCCTGTTGAAAAACGCATCAAGTACAAACTTTCTTTGCTCTGTTACAGGGCATTGGACGGCCCCGCTCCATCGTACCTCTCTAAACTTCTGTCGACCTATACTCCTTCTAGACAGCTTCGCTCTTCCTCTGACACTCGCATTCTGCAAATCCCTCGTTTTCGGGCCAAACACTTGGTGAACGTTCTTTTTCTTTTCAGGCTCCTTCCTGCTGGAACAATCTCCCTTATGCACTCCGAAACTCAAACAGTCTTTCTTCTTTCAAGTCCTCCCTCAAAACTACTCTCTTCAAAACATAATTTTTCTGCTCCTTCGCTGGTGTGTGTGTGTGTGTGCGTGTGTGTGTGTGTGGTGTGTGTGTGGCGTGTGTGTGTGTGTGTGTCTGTGTGTCGTGTGTATGTTTGTGTGTGTGTGTGTGTGTGTGTGTGTGTGTGTGTGTGTGTGTGTGTGTGTGGTGTGTGTGTGTGTGTGTGTGTCTGTGTGTGTGTTAGGGCTTATTGCTGTAAGCGCTTAGGGCTTTTGTTTAAGATTAAGCGCACTAAATGTTCCTTATTATATTAATTATTATTATTATTATTATTATTATTATTATTATTATTATTTATTATTATTACATAATGCTGGTCTCTCAGTGGAGGAGCGTTGTGATGAAGCAGTCAGAATGACCTGGCGGCAGGTGCTCAAGCATGGAAGCAGTGGGTTTCTTGTCATGAAATCAACGCCTGAAAGGCGTCTCTCTGTTGCTAGTTTTCCAGAACAACAGAGAGT
>JAFLJL010001886.1:22500-27500 GCA_018398815.1 Conus ventricosus | reverse complement strand
ACCCCACCGCTCTCCACCCTCAGAGCCTGCATCCCTCCCCACCCATCCCCCACCCCACACCACGGCTCTCCACCCTCAGAGCCTGCATCCTCTCCCCACCCCATCTCCCCACCCCCACCCCACGGCTCTCCACCCTCAGAGCCATGCATCCTCTCCCACCCCATCCCCCACTCCCCCACCCCCGGCTCTCCCCTCAGAGCATGCATCCTCTCCCCACCCCATCCCCCACCCCATCCCCCCCCGCTCTCCACCCTCAGAGCCTGCATCCTTCCCCACCCCATCCCCACCCCATCCCCACGCTCCCCACCCTCAGAGCTGCATCCTCTCCCACCCCATCCCCCACCCCATCCCCACCGCTCTCCACCCTCAGAGCCTGCATCCTCTCCCCACCCATCCCCCACCCATCCCCCCACCGCTCTCCACCCTCAGAGCCTGCATCCTCTCCCCACCCCATCCCCCACCCATCCCCCACCGCTCTCCACCCTCAGAGCCTGCATCCTCTCCCCACCCCATCCCCCACCCCATCCCCCACCGCTCTCCACCTCTAGAGCCTGCATCCTCTCCCCACCCCTCCCCACCCATCCCCCACCGCTCTCCACCCTCAGAGCCTGCATCCTCTCCCCACCCCATCCCCCACCCCATCCCCCCCGCTCTCCACCCTCAGAGCCTGCATCCTCTCCCCCCCCCATCCCCCACCCCATCCCCCCACGCTCTCCCCCTCAGAGCCTGCATCCTCTCCCCACCCCATCCCCCACCCATCCCCACCGCTCTCCACCCTCAGAGCCTGCATCTCTCCCCACCCCATCCCCCACCCCATCCCCACCGCTCTCCACCTCAGACCCTGCATCCTCTCCCCACCCATCCCCACCCCATCCCCCACCGCTCTCCACCCTCAGAGCCTGCATCCTCTCCCCACCCCTCCCCACCCCATCCCCCACCGCTCTCCACCTCAGAGCCTGCATCCTCCCCCCACCCCATCCCCCCACCCCATCCCCCACCGCTCTCCACCCTCAGAGCCTGCATCCTCTCCCCACCCATCCCCACCCCACCCCCACCGCTCTCCACCTCAGAGCCTGCATCCTCTCCCCACCCATTCCCCCACCCCACCCCACGGCTCTCCACCCTCAGAGCCTGCATCCTCCCCACCCCATCCCCCACCCCCCCCACCGCTCTCCACCCTCAGAGCCTGCATCCTCTCCCCACCCCATTCCCCCACCCCACCCCCACCGCTCTCCACCCTCAGAGCCTGCATCCTCTCCCCACCCCATCCCCCCCCCACCCCACCGCTCTCCACCCTCAGAGCCTGCATCCTCTCCCACCCCATTCCCCACCCCCCCCCCACCGCTCTCACCCTCAGAGCCTGCATCCTCTCCCCACCCATCCCCCCCCCACCCCACGGCTCTCCACCTCAGAGCCTGCATCCTCTCCCACCCCATCCCCCACCCCACCCCACGCTCTCCACCCCAGAGCCTGCATCCTCTCCCCACCCCATCCCCCACCCACCCCACCGCTCTCCACCCCAGAGCCTGCATCCTCCCCCCACCCCATCCCACCCCCACCCCACCGCTCTCCACCCTCAGAGCCTGCATCCTCTCCCACCCCATCCCCCACCCCCACCCCACCGCTCTCCACCCTCAGAGCCTGCATCCTCTCCCCAAACCCCATCCCCCACCCCCACCCCACCGCTCTCCACCCTCAGAGCCTGCATCCTCTCCCCACCCCATCCCCCACCCCACCCCACCGCTCCCCAAACCTCAGAGCCTGCATCCTCTCCCCACCCCATCCCCCACCCCCACCCACCGCTCTCCCCCCTCAGAGCCTGCATCCTCTCCCCACCCCATCCCCCACCCCCACCCCACCGCTCTCCACCCTCAGAGCCTGCATCCTCTCCCCACCCATCCCCCACCCCCACCCCACCGCTCTCCACCCTCAGAGCCTGCATCCTCTCCCACCCCATCCCCCACCCCCACCCCACCGCTCTCCACCCTCAGAGCCTGCATCCTCTCCCACCCCATCCCCCACCCCACCCACCGCTCTCCACCTCAGAGCCTGCATCCTCTCCCCACCCCATCCCCCACCCCCACCCCACCGCTCTCCACCCTCAGAGCCTGCATCCTCTCCCCACCCCATCCCCACCCCCCCCCACCGCTCTCCCCCCTCAGAGCCTGCATCCTCTCCCACCCCATCCCCACCCCACCCCACCGCTCTCCACCCTCAGAGCCTGCATCTCTCCCACCCCATCCCCCACCCCCACCCACCGCTCTCACCCTCAGAGCCTGCATTCTCACTCCACCCACCCCATTCCACCACACCCCACCCCACACACGCTCTCCACCCTCAGAGCCTGCATCCTCTCCCACCCATCCCCACCCCCACCCACCGCTCTCCACCCCCTGTGAAAATAGGGTCAGAAACTGTATAGTGTGGCCAGAAGCTGTGCTAGTAAATGGACAAGGACACGTCACGCGAGGAGAGTGGACGCAAAGAGATAACACATCATCACAGGGCCATAACGGCAAACTAACTCTGTGTGCGGTGCCCAATCATCTAGCCTAGAGGTGTGGAAGTTTGGCTAAAAAAAAAAAAAAAAAAAAAAAAAAGAGAGTGGGGGGTGGGGGGTGGGGGGTGGATTTGGGGAGGGTGGGGTTGAACTGGAGTTTTTAGAGAGTTTTTTTTTTTTTACCTCGTGTGCGTGCTCTGTGCCTGTTGTCTGAATATGCGCTAGGTGAAAGGGTTGTCCCAAGCAGCAATGGTTAGAAGTTGTGTGCTTTTGATGGTCTTTGTCCATGGGGGATAAAAACTGCCTTTCTTTTCTTTTCTCTTTTTCTTCTTCTTCTTCTTCTTCTTCTCTCTCTCTCTCTCTCTCTCTCTCTCTCTCTCTCTCTCTCTTCTCTCTCTCTCTCTCTCTCTCTCTTCTCTCTCTCTGTCTCTGTATGGGTGTCCCAAGTAGCAACCGTTCGGAGTTGTGTGCTTTTGGTTCTTTCTCCATGGGAATAAAATCTGCCTTTTTTTCTTTCCTTTTCTTCCATCTCTGTCTGTCTCTCTGTCTCTGTCTTCTCTCTCTCTGTTTGCCTGTCTGTTTGTCTGTCTGTCTGTCTCTCTGTTTTACTGTACTCGAAAGGTCATGAACCGTCCTCATTCCATTTTGTTTATTTCATTTATTATGTATACATTTCTCTTTAAGAACAAACAAACAAAAATTGGGGGGGGGGGGGGGGGGGGGGGGGAAGAAATAAGACGCTCATCAAAAAAGAGAAAAAAAAAGATTGTCGCCGTGGGTCAGAATGACCAGACTAAACGGCCATTTTATGAGGAGAAGAAGGTGATGGTGGTTTGGAAAGAGATAACGTGTCCTCCCCGTTCTTTTAATTGGTGGGTCCAACCAGGACACCTTGGGCTCAAACACTGTCCCGCGTTTGTTTTTTTTTTTTTTTACTTCACGGTCGTCTGTATTTGAAAAAAAAAAAGAAAAGAAAAGAAAAGAAAACAAAGAAAAAAGAAAAGAGAACAGGGGATTGATGAAGGGGGGGGGGGGGGGGAGAGAGGAGAGGGGGGGGGGAGGAAATAATGGGAGAGAGATATGGAGGAAGGGGGTAGCGGATGGGGGTGGGAGGAGCGTTATAAAGCGAAGATCGTTTATCGCCGTTTAAGTATTAATGTCGGTAGACGACTCACACTTCGCGATTTGTGGGTGATTCAGCATGGACGAGAGTATGTTTGGGTTTCATTAGCTTCTGCCCAGACAACAGAAGAGGCATGGATGGATGGATAGGTAGGGGACCGGGGGGGGGTACGAAAGGGTGGTGGTGGTGATGAAGTGAGGGGGGGAGATAGAGAGAGAAGGGGGGGGGGGAGGACCAAAGAGAGTACAGCTGATATCCCAGTGATTGACGTTTCGGTATTTGTAGATGATTCAGCGTTAGCGAGAAGCATGATTATGAGCAACAACGGTATGATATGATGTGTACCCTGTGACGCTGCGCTTTTCCCACGACGTTGTATTATGTTGTACTGTTTTGTATAGTTTTGTATTGTATAGTGCTGTATGACATAATATTGTATAGCATTGTACTGTATTGTGCTGTATTGTATTGTACTCTATTATACTGTGTTGTGTTGTGCTGTATTGTTAGTAACTGTATCGCATTGTATTGCAACTTCATGATCATTACGATTTTAATTTCTTTGAGTCCACGCTGTACACAGGACCTTTTGTTTAGGTTTCATCCAAAAGACTTCGCCTTGGCTTATTAAGGCTGTGTCAGACCAATTGAATAGGCTAGAACCCAAGACTGCTTCAAAACGTTCTCATGCTCATGTGGGATTGTCTTCAGTCGTGACAAGCCCCTAGCATAACACCATCAGTCTCCAAAATCCCCCCAATCCGGAGTGTGGCTCCCCACGTGGCAGGGAAACCCCAAAAACGGTCACACACACGTAATGTTCTCACCCCCAGCTGTTTGCATTTGTACCATGTGTTCAAGTACTTTGGCTGTTCGGATGATCCCTGGAGTCTTTTAGCCAGGGTACGACGACGACGCGACCGACGACGACAAAAACAAACATAAACAACAAAAAACAAGAAAAAACAACAAGAACAACAAGAAAAAAACAAGAACAACAACAAGAACAAGAACAAGAAGAAGAAGAAGAAGAAGAACAAGAAGAAGGAAGAACAACAAGAAGAAGAACAGAAGAAGAAGAACAAAGAAGAAGAAGAACAACAAGAAGAAACAACAAGAAAAAGAACAACAAGAACAAAAAAGAACAACAGAAGAACAACAAGAAAAAACAACAAGAAGAACAACAGAAGCAAGAACAACAAGAAAAAGAAGAAGAAGAAGAAGAAGAAGAACAAAAGAAGAACAAGAAGAAGAACAAAAAGAAGAAGAACAACAAGAAGAAGAACAACAAGAAGAAGACAACAAGAACAACAAGAACAACAAGAAGAACAACAAGAAGAACAACAACAAGAACAGAACAAAAAGAACAAGAACAAG
>JAFLJL010001886.1:0-10000 GCA_018398815.1 Conus ventricosus | reverse complement strand
CTTCTTCCTTCCCTTTCCCTTTCCCTTTCCCCCTTCCCAGCTTCCCACCCTCATCCCCCCCCGTCCCTCCCTTTCCACCGTTTGTGTCTGCACGTGACACCTTTGCGGTGGGGGAAAGAGAGAAGAGAGAGAGAGAGAGAGAGGAAGAGATGAGAGAGAGAGAGAGAGAGAGAGAGAGAGAGAAGAGAAGAGAGAGAGAGAGTGGATTTTTTAGTGTGTGTGTGTGTGTGTGTGTGTGTGGTGTGTGGTGTGGTGTGGTGGGTGTGGTGTGGTGTGTGTGTGTGTGTGTGTGTGTGTGTGGTGGGGGTGGTGTGGTGTGGGGTGTGTGTGTGTGTGTGTGTGTGGGGTGTGTGGTGTGGTGTGTGGTTTGGTGTGTGTGTTTTGTGTGTGTTTTGAGTGTGTGAGGTGTGTGTGGGTGTGTGTGTGTGTTGTGTGTGTGTGTGGTGTGTGTGGTGCGTGCGTGTGTGTGAGTGCGTGTGTGTGTGTGTGGGGTTGGTGTGTGTGTTGTGTGTGTGTGTGTGTTGTGGTGTGTGTGTGGTGTGGTGTGGTGTGGGTGGGTGGTGGGGGTGGGGGGGTGTGGTGTGTGTGGTGGTGTGTGTGAGTGTGTGTGTGTGTGTGTTGTGATTTTGGTGTGTGTGGGTGTGTGTGTGTGTGTGTGTGTGTTGTGTGTGTGAGTGCGTGTGTGTGGTGTGTGTTGTGTGGTGTGTGGGTGTGTGGTGTGGTGTTTGTGTGATCTGGTAGCGGGGAGATTGGAAGTCCAGCTGGCATGTTTTTTGCTTGAGTCATCAGTCTGGTGTGCGACGGTGCGCGCACGCGCGCGCACGTATATATATAATAATATATATTAATATATATATATATATATATATATAATAATATAATTTTAAAGTTGTGGTGTGTGTGTGTGTGAGTTCGGGGGGGGGGGGGGGGGGGGGGGGTGCGTGGTGTGGTCTTTTGTGTGCAGTGCATGTGGGTTTTTTGTGTGTGCATCGTGTGTGTGTGTGGGTGTGTGGGGTTTGGTGTGTGGTGTGTGTGTGCGGCATGCGTTCGAGTGTGACTGTGCATGTGATGGTGTGGGTGTGTGTGTGGTGTGTGTGTGTGTGTGGTGTGTTGTGTGCGCGCGCGCGCGCCCGATCATCTGAACTTTAACCCCAGAAAACAAAAAGGGCAAATCACAAAGACTCATGCGGGGTAGTAAACGAATCACGAAGAAAAAAAAAAACCAAAGGGGGGGGAGGGGGGGGGAAAGGGTAGGGGATGGAAATGTTTGGGGGGAGGGGTGATGGCAAGGGGATCGGGGTTGGGGCCGGAGGAGGGGGAGGAGGGAAAGGGGGAAAGGGGGAAAGGGGAAAGGGAGGGGGAGGGATGAATTTTTAAAGCACCAAAAAAAAAAATTTAGAGCCCCAAGGACAAGAAAAAACAAAACTAAAAGCACACAAAATAAACAAAAGCAAAAAAAACCAACAGCGACCTAACGCGAATCCGCCGTTTTAACCCCATGTTCGGCAATATGACTTTTTTTTTTTACAGCTTTGGGCTTTTCTTTCTGTTCGTCTTTTTTTTTTCTTTCTCTTTCTCTCTCTCTCTCTCTCTCTCTCTCTCTCTTTTCCTCCTCCTCCTCTCTCCCCCCCCCTTTTCAAATTCCTTTACTCTTCTGTCTATTTAAATCACGACTTCAAAATTACAACCGTGCTGTATCCTGACCGGCAAAAACCTATGGAACGCGTTACAGAAGACTGGGCCGTTTTTAAAACCTCTCTACGGACATACAAACACACACACACCACAACACACCACCACCACACACACACACCCCACACCCACACACACACCCACACCCCCACACACGCGCGCTCTTACACACACACAACCCCCCAAAACCACACACACAAAACCACACACACACACACACACACACACCACACACAAACAAACACACACCTCAACACACACACAACACACACACACACACACACACACACACACCCACACACACACACACACACAGCTCATACACACCTCACACACAACACACACACACACCCAACACACAAAACCCCAAACACACACAACACCCCCAAAACACCACAGGAGAGAAGAGAGAGGAGAGAGAAGAGAGAGAAAGAGAGAGAGGAGAGAATTTTGTTCAGTCACCTTGAAACCCGCTCCACATAGTCTGCGTATGCCAGTAAACTATTCATTCAAAAGGGGAATGAAAAACCCACTTCCACCAAAGGGGGTTTTAAAAGGCCAGACGGGGGGATAAAAAACAATTGGGGGAACAGGGGGACGAAGGGGGTAAGGGGGGGGTGGGGAAGGGTTTTGAAATGGGGCACCGATCTAATCGCATCCCACACTACCCAAAAATGACAAGCGGGAAAAAAAAAAAAAAAAAAAAAGGGGGAGGGGAGGTAGCACAAAATTTAGGGCCATTCTTCAATGTCGGGCCGTCACTAGCGAGACTGGAACTCCAAACCCCGCCCCACGGCGAACTCCAATGGCGCTCTGTACCTTGCCCATTGACCCACCAAGTCAGGACTTCCACAAGACCGTGGAATTCACGCCTCTGACCAAGAACCTGAGACAGCGAAAGGAAGGGGAGGACGAGGGGTATAGGTGGGAACGAGTTGGTGGTAGAGGAGGGGGGAGGGGGGGATGGAGGGAAGTGATGGTGGGTGGGGGGGCTTGGGACAGAAGCGGGGAGGGCTGGGAAGAGGGGGAGAGACGGGAGGGAGGGAGAGGAGACGAGGGGAAGATGGTGAACCTCACAGGACTTAAAAAAAAAAAAAAAAGATTTGCCGAAGGGAAGGTAGACCTCACGGGACTTTTTCAAGAAAAAAGATTTTGCTAGGTTGGTAGGGTTGGTTGGACCTCCGGCGGGACAACAAAACGTCACGCGTCCTGTCACGTTCACGCGGCCGTTGGACCGTTCTTGACACAGATGTCACAACACTGGGACAGGGTGTCCAGCGGTGTCCAGCGGTGTGGTCCAACAACGTCGCGGCTTCCATTGCCACACACACACACACACCCCGACAGTCACGCTTCTTCTCAGCCCGCCAGGGGCCCGTGAAAAGGTCGTTTAGGAGTAGTCGCCTGTGACGCACGGTAGTTTACCTAAAAGACAGCGTGTGGCTTTTTGAGAAATTGCGGAGGATGGACCAGTTAGCTTCAACTCCAAGTGCCGCAACTGTTCAGCGTTTCAGTTTGTTTGGTTTTTTGTTTGTTTGTTTGTTGGTTGGTTGTTTTTTTGCGATGAGGGTATGAAATCAATGGCACGTCGCTTGTTTTGCTTTTAGTGTTGCAAGTCTTTTTTGCTGCAGCGCAAAAAAGACAAACAAAACAACAACAACAAAAAAGGCAGGCAAGGAAAGCCTGCGCCAGCTGGCAAGAGCAGTCTCCCATCCACATTGCCTGTCCAAGCTGTCGCCGCACATTCCGTGCACGCATCGGCTTGATCAGCCACCTGCGTATCCACACATCATCTCAACCCCAACCCCAACCCCGTCATCCCCTCCCCCCCCCCCCATCATCCCCCCACCACCTCAACCCCAAGATGACTGAAGTGGTTCTCGTCGACTAGACAAACGAAACAAGAAGAAGTCTTAGTAGGTAGAACATGGCTTTGGTAGGAAAAAAAAAAAACTCTGGGGAATGCGTGACAGCAGAAGGTCTTGAGTGAGGATTCCCCTTCCCCCACCTCCCAGCCACCCCCCATCCCCCATCCCCACCCCCCACTCGACAAATGTTGCGCGTCTGAACTTGCTACACTCTAGGCTGGCCGGGCCGCATCCGGGTATCCTGACTCCCAGATGCCTTCTGCTGCTACCAGATCAAAAGCTCGCGTTCAGCGAGAGTTACCCGCTGTTTTCATGGACAGATGCCACTGATGGTCACGCCCAGAGCAATTTCTTTCACCTCAGTCTGTCAGCTGAACAGTTCGATCAGACAGAGTGAACATGCCAATAACATGGGTGTGAAACGCTGCGCCTGTAACGCATGCAGTCGAAATCCCTGATCTTTTTCCTAGCGTGCGCTTCCAATCAAATATTCGACTCTCTACATCTGTTGGTTTGGCCTATCATAAACTGAGGAAAAGGTAACTCTGTTTGTAATGGCAAGACAGGCGTTATCTTCTCCTGATTTTTTCCCCCCGGCACAGATCTTTTCTGCCACGGACAATCCCGTTTGTCGTGGGTTCTTTTACCTGCGCTGAATGCCTGCAGCACACGGGGCTTTAGTTCTTCATCTCATCCGACAGACTAGTACCTAGACCACCGCTGACTTCAGATCAAGTGAAGCGGAACAGAAAGAAAAAGCTTCGTCTCCGAGATCCGAACCAAGTACCCGTTATTTCCTCACTTCCTGCAGGAGTGGTTATTCACCCACCAAGCCACCCGCCCCTCAGCAGTCCACGTAGTTTTTTGACACTAATTGACTTCGTTCATAGATTGAAAATAGGTATGTACAGGTTTCAAAACAGAGTGACTGAGGGCGGAAAATGAAGCAAAATTTCGAAAGGGGGGGGGGGGGGGGGGGGGGGGGGGGGGGGGGGGGGGGGGGGGGTTAGTTACCGCCAAGGACACAGACATTGTCCTGTGCTCTGTTTGTCTGTGTCCTTGGCGGTAACTAACCCCCTCTCTTTCGAAATTTTGCAGGTATTATTTACAGGGTTTCTTTTTTCTGCTATTGGAGGTGGCACTAATCTTTATCACCATTTCCAGACCTTTCGATAGGTAGGGTAATGAGTGAAACGACTTTGTGATATTCCATGAAAGGAATCAATAACCGTTTGTTTCGTTTAAGAGCAGAGTCCGAGTCATTTGTGTTTTTTAGAAGAAAAAAAAACAAAAAACAAAAAATCGTATTCGAGTCATTTGTGATTTTACACCAAAAAAAAAGAAACAAAACAAAACAAAACAAAACAGGAAAAAAAAAAAAGAAAAAAAAAAGAAAAGAAAAGGAAAAGAGAACTCGATTCTTCGGCAATCCACAGCCATGGTATTCGTGGGTGGGAGGGGAGCGGGGGAGGAGGGGGCGTACGGTATTTTCCTCAACTAACCAGATCCTGTTTTCGCAGAGCGACTGAAGCGCAATTAGGGATTGAGACAGGTCCTGGCAATCTCCATTGAGAGAGGAGAGCCTGAAGATAGGAATCACGAGTACACAGCCCCCGGGCCATTAGCCGTACAGTAGTCGATCTGTCAGGTGAGTTGTTGAAACTAGCGGGGAGAGGCTGTAGTGGCTAGCACAAGGGAGGTAAGGCACAGACCCTTTATTGCCTTCCCTTCTCACGTACCCCACCACCACCACATACTCCCACCCACCCCCACCCCACCTCCGCATTTAACGCCATACACCTAAATCGCCCCCTCTCCCCCCCCCCCCCCCCCCCCCCCCCCCCCCCCCCCCCCCCCCCCCCCCCCCCCCCCCCCCCCGTCCTTTTCTTGTTTGTCAGATTCTTCTTCCTCCTGGGCTTTAATGGTTTGTTGAGACAAGTGTGTCTGGCAGGAGCGGCCACTGTTTGAGCCATCTGTTTCCGCCCGGCAAGTTGTTTGTTGTTGTTGTTGTCGTAACCCTGGCTAAAGACTCCAGGGTATCATCCAAAACAGCCGAAGTACTGATAAAGTGAGAGGAGAGCTGCCCGTACGTATAGTAGTACCCTCACATGCCTTTATTCACGCCGTTTCTGAAGCAGTCTCTGACAGTCGGTTACAGCGACGATCAGGATTTGGAGAGAGAGAGAGAGAGAGAGAGAGAGAGAGAGAGAGAGAGAGAGAGAGAGAGAGAGACAGAGAGAGAGACAGAGAGAGACAGAGAGAGAGAGAGACAGAGAGAGAGAGAGGACAGAGAGAGAGAGAGACAGAGAGAGAGACAGAGAGCGACAGAGAGAGAGAGAGAGAGAGAGAGAGAGAGAGAGAGAGAGAGAGAGAGAGAGAAGAGAGAGAGAGAGACAGAGAGCGACAGAGACAGAGAGAGAGAGAGAGACAGAGAGAGAAGAGAGAGAGAGAGAGAGAGAGAGAGAGAGAGAGAGAGAGAGAGAGAGAGAGAGAGAAGAGCTGGCGTGAGCTTGGCTGGCGGTTGCTTTCAGTGTGGTGTTGGTGTGGCTGGTTCAAAGTCAAGTTCTTTGTGAAGACTTCCTCAGGGCTGAAGTCCCACGCCGAATTCTTCATTTGTTTTTTTTTTTCAAATTTTAATCCGAGTTTGGGATTTGCAGGGGCAACGTCCCTTACACTCCTCTGGTGGGTGATGTAGCGGACAGGGATAAATAACCATCTAACAATGCACTTATCGTGAATGTGTGTGTGTGGTGTGTGTGTGTGTGTGTGTGTGTGTGTGTGTGGGTGTGTGTGTGGTATGACGCGCGCGCACCTGCTTGTGTGTGTGTGTGTGCGTGTGGTGTATGATGCGCGCGCCTCTGTGTGTGTGTGTGTGTGCGCGCGCGCGCGCACGCCTGAAATAGTGAGCGTTCGTGAGTGCGCGCGCGCGTGCGTGCGCGCGTATGGGTGTATGGGTGTATACGCGCGTGTGCGTTGTTGTTATTCTGTTTAACGTCTGTTCACTAAAAGTGATATTAGACGATGGAAAGGATGGGGGAAAAGGGAAGGGGTGGGAAGAGTGGGAAGGAGTTGACTGCATGTTAAGTTTGATATGAACGTACGTGTGTATGTCGGTACTGGCATGGGTGTGTACAAGAGCTTAAGATGTAATTATTGTATAAGGAAAATGGGTTAAAATGTTACATTATTACCAATCAATGAAGATCAAAGCTATGGACATATGAAAATCAGTGAGGATCTACCAAATATGAAAAAAGTGTGTGTGTGTGTGTGTGTGTGTGTGTGTGTGTGTGTGTGTGTGTGTGTGTTGAGAGAGAGCGTGTGTGTGCGTGCATGTGTCTGGTGTGTGTGCGCGCGCGTGTGTGTATGTTTGTGTGCGTGTGTGTATGTGTGTGTGTGTGTGTGTATGTGTGTGTGTGTGTGTATGTTCTATCACGCGCCAGCGGGATTTGAACCGGCAACATCCGACAGCCAAAACTCGCCGCCTTACCATTGAGCCACCCCAGGCAGCCAAGGTTCAAAGTCCTGGCTCAGTGTTAAATAACTTCCATCAACTTCATCCGAATGAAACGTCCACTCTCACCTCAGGGGATATCGCGGACGGGGATGACCAATAGCTGGGGCCAGTGTCTCCTTCTCACGTGTTTATACAGAGTACAAATTCCGAGTGGCCTTTCCACTGATCAGATGACGTTAGTGTTGTTGGTGTTTGGGGGACGGAGGGAGGGGGGATAATGGGTGATCATAGTCAGAAATGATTTCATTGTTCACCTCCAGCTCTTGGAGACATTATTCCTCTTGGTTTCATCCAAGATGGAAAAATGGATTTGAAACTGAGAGATAGGTTTGAAACTGACAGATTGATTTGAAACTGACAGATTGATTTGAAACTGACAGATTGATTTGAAACTGACAGATTTATTTAAAACTGACAGATTGATTTGAATCTGACAGAAACGGAAGCAGGAACTAGATTGTTCATACGGCGTCTCTCTCTCTCTCTCTCTCTCTCTTGCTTCCCCTCTCTCTGTCTCTGTCGCTCCTACTCTCTCTCTCTCTCTCTCTCTCTCTCTCTCTCTCTCTCTCTCTCTCTCTCTCCCCGTCCCTGTATTTCTGTCTGTCTGTCTGTCTGTCTGTCTCTCTCTTTCTCTCCATCTCTCTCTCTCTGCGTCTTTCTTTCTGTCTGTCTGTCTGTCTCTTTCTCATTTGAATGTACATATTGGGCTTAGTCTTTTGCAGAATTCCGTAAACTTCTTTGTGATCGGCAGGTGCGGCCTTCATCATTCACCTGGCGTGTAAGCTGAATGGATAAACCATCCTATTAGGCGGACGGCAAGGCTGCTGAGGAGGGAGGATGAGTAGTGATTGTTGTGGAGCTGGGGGAGATACCTACCTCTAGAGGGTAGGGAGCGGAGAGAAAGGGAGGATTGGAGAGATGGCGAGCGAGCCGCCAGGAGGGAAAAGGGAAGGGTAGGGAGAGATTCAGGAGGCATGGTTGTTTACACAGATCAAAGCCACAGCCCCTAACTGAAGGGGATACGCGTGCATAACAAAACAAAGGGAAAGAATGCTCCTCCTGAGAGAGAGAGAGAGAGGAGAGAGAGAGAGAGAGAGGGTAAGGCGAAAGGACACAGGAATATTTCAGGCATGATGAACATTACGTCAAAGATTGAATGACTTCTGATGGCAGAGTGACGTAAAGGAAAAAAAAATAATATGCACTAATCAACCACCTGTTTGCCTGGATGAACTGTTTGAAATCACCAGGAGGTAGCGTGCCTTCGTTGCGCGTACTATTCGCCCTAGTTTGCTTGCCACATAAGCAGTCAGAATTGTGTTTCTCTCTCTTTGAGAAACCACACCCGAGCCAGAGCCACCCAGGCACCCAAGGTTCAAAGTTCTGGTTCAGTGTTGAATGATTTCATCAGCTTCGTCCGAATTAAACGTCCACTCTCACTTCAGATGGTATGGCGGACAGGTATGAGCAATAACTGGGTCAGTGTCTCCTTCACACGTGTTTATAAAGAGTTCAAATACCAAGAGCCCTTTGTAAGAATTGGATAACGCTAGTTTTGTTGGTGTTAAGTGGACCGGGGTGGGGTGGTGGGGTGAGGGAGGAGGAGAAAAAAAGGGGAGGGGGACAATGGCTAATCATATTAAGAAATGATTTCATTGTTTACCCTCCAGCACTTAAAAGCATTATTCCTCTTGGTTTCGTCGAAGATGAAATGGAGTTGAAAATGACAGCTTGGTTTGAAACTGACAAGACGCGGAAACAGGAGCTAGATTGTTTACACGTCGTCTTTATTTTTCATCTATCTGTCTGTCTGTCTGTCTGTCTGTCTCCTCTCTTCCCTCTCTCTCTCTGTGCCTCTCTCTCTCTCCTCTCTCTCTCTCATTTGAATAGATATGAATGTACATGTCGGGCTCAGTAGTTTGCAGATTTCTGTAGATTTCTTTGAGATTGACAGATGCAACCTTCGTCATTCACCTGGTGTATAAGCTGAATGGATAAACCATCGGGTGAAGGGGAAGCTTCTGTGGAGGCAGGATGAATCGTGATTATTGTTTGGCTGGGAGAAAAATCCCCCTGTACCGAAATTCGAACCCGCAACCCCAGGATCACGAGTCCGGCGCTCTACCAACTGAGCTATTCTGGCCCCCTACCTGCCTTCAACGGTAAAAAGGCCGAGGGAGCAGAGAGGACTGAATTGGAGAGATGGCCAGGGAACCGCCAGGAGGAAGAAAGAAGAAGAAAAGGGTAGGGTGAGATTCAGGACGCAGGATTGTTTACACACATCAAAGCCACAGCTCCTAACCGAAGTAACTGAAGGGGAACACATACATAACGAAATAAAGGGAAAGAATGCTCCTCCTGAGAGAGAGAGAGAGAGAGAGAGAGAGAGGAGAGAGAGAGAGAGAGAGAGAGAGAACAGTAAAACCTTCATTCTGGGCCACCTTCGCCCTCAAACCAGTTTTCGGGCGAAAGTGGCCCAGAATAAAGGTTTTACTGTTCTCTGACAAGTAAGACTTCAAACTATGTTTTCTTAATCATTTTCGCGCATACAGTCATTTTCAATACCATCATTTTTGCAGAGGCAGTCACTAAACTAAAACTTGGCTGAGACCCTCTGCGAACACCCCTAATTAGAGGGCTTGGGGTTTGTGGCAGGCAGTACCCTGAACGGATCCTATGACCTGTAATTATGGCGCCATAAGGTAGGGCTGGCGTCACTGGCCGTGTGGCGAAGGGTTGCCTGTGATATTTTCATTTAGACACGGAGCCAAGACATACGTGTTCGCGTTTCACAAATACGTCGCGCGCACACACACACACTCACACAAACACACACACTTACACACGCAACACCACCACACAACACAGACACCCCGCAGACACACAGACACTTAGACAAACACAACACACACACACCAACCCC
>JAFLJL010001885.1:0-27500 GCA_018398815.1 Conus ventricosus | reverse complement strand
GTAAGTCATTGCGGACTGCAACTTTTTGTTTTGAAAACTTACATTTACTTCTTAAATCTTTATGCAACTCACAATGAAACAGAAATGTTTTTCATTCTCCTTGAATGCATGATGTTTAATTGAACAAAAGCTACACAAATTGTTAATGTTATCGCTATAGTACCATCTTTTATTATTGTTCAACAAAGAGTTTGGTTTCTAATCTCCTAACATGCCCCTTTTCCCACTTATTTGTAACTAGTAACAGATATTTTTCTGTCTGGAAAATACTTTTAAATGAATGAAACCAAGAATATCTTTCATTTTCCTCAATTTTGGAGTGCCAATTTTGTTTAAAACATGATATAATACATCCTTGAATTCTGATTTAAATTCCCTTTCGTTACCCCCACCTCTTGACAAAGCCAAAAAAGACCAAACCCGTTCACAGTAAGAACATGTTTATTTGACTGTTTCCAAATTTTGCTTTCCCTGCCTCAGACTGTGAGAGTAACATATCAAAGCTTGTCTGCATAGCCGGGTTGAAGAAAGCGTATCAAACTTTATCCAGTATTTAAGCATTTTATATAAGGCACAATAAAGAGAGCATATCTCCCAGTTTCCCCATAAGCTAAGGTATTGGATGAATGAATTGGAACACTCAGAAATCTTTTAATAGCAAAGTATGAACTCTTTCCATATAAATATTTTCTAAAAGCCCCCAAATTTTCTGCAGCATAAGTTATCAGGGGTTTATTTGAGTGTCAAACAATTTCCAAAAAATGGAGAAATTCAATTGATCTCAACTTCCTCATGGATTTCAGAATTTCTACAACTCCTTTTTTCCCCTTTCTACACTTTTCTAGCCATCCAGTATTCAAATTTAATTTGGTTGTAAATACTATCCCAAAGTACTTGTATGCATTTGTAACTTTAACTACCAAGTTGCCTTTACGCCATTTTTCCCTGTTTTTAAAGATGACCCCCCTTTAAACGAAACACCATTATATAGTTTTTTAAAGATTGACAGTCAGTTGCCCTTTATCTGCCCTCTTGTTTCAATCGTTTAGTTGATTCTGCAACCCAATAACAGTGTCTGAAAGTAAAATCATATCATCTGCAAATAACAGCAAAATATTTCAGAAGCTCCAGGTACAAGTTGGTTTCCCATGTCTTCCCTTTTTCGACATTTCAATGTAGTTCATTTATAAAAAAACTAAACACTGGGGACTCAAAAGACACCCTTGTTTTACGCCACGAGGACAACCAAAATATTCAGAATAATTACATTTATCACGTACACAAGCAAGGGACAGAATCAAAAAACACCCCTCAGAGCAAAGTACATTTTCCCTTTTATACCAGACTTCCTAAGTACATGCCATAATATGTTTCTGTTCACAGAGTCGAAGGCCTTCTTAAAATCAACAAAGACCAGTACAATTGGAATTTTTCATAAGATATTTCTGGACCAGTGCATACAGAGTAAATTTTTGATCCACTGTACTATAACCTCCCCTAATCCTGCTTGTTCCTCAATCATTTTTCCTTCTCTCTCACCCAATTGGTTAACCTTCTGTTTAAAATGTGAGTGTGACCTTACTAACCACACTAGTTAAAGCAATTCCCCTATAGTTGTCGGGATTATTTATATCTCCTTTTTGTGGATAGCACAATGATAGATTTGCACCAATCTATCGGAAATCTTCCACTATCAAATAATTTATTGAACAATAAAACTAAATAGTCAGTTACTAGTGAAATTTCCTTGTTTGAGCATCTCCCCCCAAAATTTTGTCGGCCCACAACTTTTACTAGGTTTCAATTTCTTCACACCAGCTTCAACTTCTTCTTTGTTATTTGATCATGGAAAAGGGTTCATTACCTCATCTTCTCCATCACTGTCTTCAAATATACAATAGAATGCCTTTGGGGGAAATCAAAAAATATTAATACACTGTGGGAATGCTCATACCACTGCTGAATACTGATAGTTTAAACACAATATTCTTTCTATTAACTGATCTTATAGTTGCCCAAAATAACTTTGGGTCTTTATGCATTCTTTTAGTCCTTGTAATCTTTTCTCATCATGTTCTCTTTTTTTTTCCCTTTTTTTTTCAGATTCACTAATCTTTCTTTCTTTCAACATAAAATTGTTTCTTTTCTTCCTTTACTAGTTTTGTTTTTGTTCTTTGAAATTTCTGTAAAGCCATTTTCACCAATCTCTTTTTTTTTCTACACTCAACATCAAACCATTCATCAAATTGTTTTGGTTTTTTGCCCAAATAATCTGATCATACAAGCAGCACACCATATAGTGCATTTACAAAGAGCTCAACAGAACTGTTTACATCTACATCAATGCGACAAAGCTTCTCTCTATGCAATGCTTAAAGTCCCGAAGAATTTAGTGCATTTTTATATATTTCTGCATACCTACCTGACCAGACCACCTTTTCCTACCCGCCTGTGGCACAGAAGTGACATCATTTCTACACAGCCATTTTTTCCAGTACATCTCCACAGGTAGGTGCCAAAAAAAAGTTGACCAGCAATTTTTACACCACAAAATGGTTTCATCTCTTTTGAACAAGAAAAAAAATCCACAACACTACTGCCATTTGGGATACAAAAGTAAGTTCTCCGTCTGGATCCGTTGCACAAGCACCATTCAAAATCAACAAATCAAACAGAAAACAAAAGTCTAACAATGACCTGCCAAAATTATTAATTATTGTGTCTTTTGATGAACGCTCTAGAACCCTAACCTTCATCATCATCATCATCATCATCTTTATCATCATCACATCATCATAATTAAGCATGTTTTCCTCATTTGCTTTTCACTAGCCGTTCTGGCATCCATATCCACCAAAAAACAACCAAATGAACATCATCTTTGTCAATATTGTTATACATTTTTTTTCTAGAATGAGTATCCCAAACTTTAAGTTTTTGTTAATTGTGTGCGGTCCATCTTCAGGTACAATATAACACGCAATCAGTTTAACATCTTTGTTCAGTCCAAACACACAATTATCAATTTAAAAAACGATCACATTATCACATTCGACCTAAAATTTGTGAAATAAACTTGCAAACTTATTTCGTACCCGCAACAATGTTCCACCTAGTTTCTGCCGTGAACAATAACTTTCTTACAGGAATTTGAATTTTTGCATAATCAATAAAAACAGAACTGAAATCGAATGAGTCATCAATAAATGTTTCTGTCAGACAAACAAAATCAAAAGAAGAAACATCATCAATAAGGAGGCATCTGCAAGTTTGTTGTACAAATTTTCTATGTTATGCGACAGAAAAGGATAAATCTTTGATACAATGATCCCCCTGTCCCAGTTAGGTGAATTACGAGAGGCGCCAGAACGGAGAGACCTGCCGTGTGTCACATTTCTGTCACTCGCCCGAGCTGCTTCTTCGATTGAACAGACCGCCCGCGCAAATTATTGTGCAGAACGTCTGGCCCCCGCTCGCGCTAACTGTATCGCCCGCTGTTTTGCACGCGCACCTGGTTTCCTGTCTACTTGGTGTGTTAACCCCTGTCGCGGGGCTGTCCCCGGCTACTCGGTGCTCGCTTTGCACGAGACTGAAAGTCAGTATCAGGGTCAGTCACAACACGAGGTATATTTTCAAATGGCCGAAGTTGGTCCGTGGGTCAGGGGATCCCGAGTGACGTCACCTGGGGGCTGGTCGCGGTTTGTCGAGAGGGAGGGAAGAGGGCTGGCCCACATTCTGTCGATCAGCTGTGCGTAGCTGGAAACCCCTGGCTGGGGAAATCCTGGTGGGAAACCCCTGGCGTAACACTAGTGATGCTGCTAGCACTTCCAGTGGCCCCTGGATCGGGTCTCCGAGGGCCGATCGTCAGCTACCTCGTACAAAGTAGGCTGATTCCCCCTCTCTGGCAGTAGCAACCAGATCTGCTTGCCTTCGTGTCAGATCATTGGCAAGTTGACCCCTTTCTTTTCCAGATTGCTCCTGAGTAATTTTCTTGGATGAGAGCCATTTTGTCTTTCCATCGTTTTAATCATAGGCCTGTATTCACCCAATCTAGCTTGTCCAACACGATGTGCTCTCGCAAATTCGTTTTCACCATGTTCTATTATTGTCCACACTGTTTAAAGTTACACACACAGCACGTGCACATGCATCATAGTCCTCTTTGTCCCCTGCGGTGCCACACCAAATATAAGTAGATTTTCACGTCGTGAGTGGCTTCTAATTTGTCAAGATCGTCGTATAGTTTGCCAATTTTCCTTCGTTCAGAGATCTGGATGAAGATGGCACATTCATTTCTTTTTTTTTTTTTTTTTTTTTTTTTTTTTCCCAAAAACAAGTTTTATTTCCAAAAAGAAAACGCACCAAGAAAATTTTGAACGAGGGAAATTTCACTTATAAACCGATGATGAATAAGAACAGCATCAAGCGAAATATTGGAACCAAAAAACCAGAAAAAAAATCAAACTTTTAAGCAAAACCCCTTTTTCCCTCCATAAAATTCCCAAATAGGGAAAGGCTTTAATGATTTACAAAAAACATAATAAGGATAAAAAGGTTTTTTAAAACGCATGACATAAATCATTCCCAACTCCATCGTCAGGGCCATTCGGAAAAAAGTAAAATATACAGTAAACTTCTTTTTTTCCAAATTGTTTCATGGGGGGCTCCAAGGTCATTGACAACTTAAAACATATATTTTATTTTGGTGTCTGCGTGGCCCCGGCATGCACATACATGCACACCCGCAAACACATCCCCGTTACACACACACACACATACACCTCACACACACACACAACACAAACAACAAAACACACACCCACACACACACACACCCCAACACCTTAGGTACACATACTTATTTTTAATATCATAAAAATTAAAATCCTCTGGGCGTTAAATTGTATGGTACCTTTTTTTGTTGGCGGGGGGGTGCCTGATTCGTTTAAACAAATTTAAAAAATTTTTTTCCATTTTTTTTCGATAGTTCAGCTCCTTCAAAAACATGTTTAGTTAGGTTTGTTTTTTTAAAATTCAATTTTAAATAAAATTTTTTTCCCCATTAAAATTATTAGGTCTAGATATCTTGGGGTTTTTGTTTTCTCATCCTTTCCAAAAATAATTAATCCCCAAAATTAAGGATAATTTTTCACAGTGGGAACAATTAATTTTCAGAGCTCTTTAAAAGGGTTTTTTCCAGGAAAACAGGGGTTTAAACTCACATTCCCCATAGGAAAATGATTAATGGAATTTTTCTGTTTACAAAAGGGTTACATTTGTCACTATCAAAAAAATTTTGCTTATTTTTTCAGCAAAATGTTTGTTACAAAAAATTCTGTGGCATATCTTAATTTGAAACCATTTTTTTTTGGGTTTTCTTTAATTTTGCTGCCCTTTTCAGTACCTCTACCCCGGGAAAATTAGGTATTTTAAGACGCTGTTCCCATTTTAACAAGGGCACAATTTTTAAAGAACTTAATTGATTTCCCCTTAATTTTCATAATAATCGATTACCCTTTAGTAACGGTACAAATTTTTTTGAAGTTGCTAAAGTTTATCCAATAAGGGTTTAGGGTCAAAATTTCAATCTTCTTTTCTCTGCATAAGCTTTGATGGGAATGCCCGCAACTTATAAAATTCAAAAAAATTGATATGAAATCCCATTTTCTCTGAAGTTCGAAAAGGCTTAAAAAATTTCCCCATCATCATCAAGTAAATGTTTAAAAAGAAATAGGGTTTTTTCTGCCCCCCATTTTTTTAAATGAAGGGTTTTTTCCCCCCCTTTAAAACTTCTCATTCAGAAAATGGGGTTCGTGGCAAAATTCTGTTTTCGTGAATTTTTCCCTGTTTGCAAAAACCTTTTTGATATGATAAAAAAAAATTTCCTTTTAAAAATTGTTAAAATTTTTGCTTTAAAACAAATCTGTTGGGAAACCATAGGCTTTCAAAATTATTATTTCGGGACAAAATGAATGAAAATATTTTTTCCCACTTTGGTTGTACATGTACGTTTTCCTTATCCGGGCCCTTTTTCAAGGAGCTGATATATATTTTCAGATGGGGTTTTACTATCCCTCCCTTTTGTACACTTGTATTAAAATTACTTTTTTTTTTTAATTTTTTCTTTTTTTGTTGTTCCTTTAAAAATTTTTTTAAAACACATGTTCTGTAATAAACCCAATCTGGAATCGGGGGTTTTGGTTTAAAAGGATCCATAAGTACACCAGTTTTGTTTACTAATGTTTTTTTAGCACAGCTTCTACCAAATGGTGTTATACCCTTTTTTGGGTCCATTTTTTTTGAACAGGTTTTGGACTTTGAAAATTTATCCTTCTTTTAAATTTTCCCGTCATACCCGTAGTTTTTTTAAAACCCCACACCCCTAAAAATTTTTGAATTTTGAGGGGTTCCTTTCCATTTTACAAATGTGACAAATATGTTTTAATGGAATTTTTCTCTTTACCTACCCAAACTTTAAACGTTTTTCGTATTTTAAATTTTTGGGGGTTCCAGATTTTTTGCTAAAAATTCAAAAGGTTTGCAAATAACTTTCGTATGATTTTTTGGGTCGCCTTTTAAACGAAAAAAGTGGTGTGTCGGAAAAATTAAATTTATTTTAAAAATTTTTGTGTTTTTATTTTTTATGCCTTTGATATCGGGTTTCTTGTTTTTTTTTGGGTTCGCTGGGACTTCAACACCAAAAACAAAAAAGGTTATGGAGATTGGGTCCCCTTTTGGGACGGAAACCTTTTCCCAATTGAAAACCCTAAAGACACTTTAAAGTTCATTACGAAAAGATTTTATCTTATCTTTTAAAAAAATGATACCCTTCTTTGGTATTCCTTTTCCAAACCCAAAAAAGCCCCCAAAATTTAAATTTCATATATGACCGGGTTAATGAATAAAAAGCTTTCTGGGAAATGACGGAAATTTAAAACAACCCTCGAAATTTGTTCATTTTCAAAAATAATGAAATTAAATTCATTTTTGGGTTCGAAAATTTCCCCAAATATATCTATCGGGAAAACAAACCCCGTCGGACCCTGGGGTTTTTGAGTTTTGGTAACAAAAATTTTTTTTTGTTTGCAATAAAGGGGAAGAATTTTTGTAGGTTACATTTAAAAGGGAAAATGGGTCTCCGTTCTTCAATTTTTTCTCCCCGGTTTTCTTTGGGGAGCCCAAAATTTTATTCCTTCTTTTTGTGTTACGGGACATTCCTCCTTTTACTGTATCCCTCATTTAGAAAAAGGACAAAAAAATTTCTCCTAATTGTTCCAAAAGGAATTTTTAAAAAAAATTTAAATGTCATCCTTTCTGTTCCGGGGACTTTACATTTTCCTTATTTTTAGCACTTTGGTAGTTTCCCTTCTAAATTTAATTTAAAACCCCTCCATTTTGTTGGATTCTCCCTAAATTTAGTTTTGGCAGGTTTTCTCCCATTTTTTTCCCGACCCTCAAAATTACTTATTTCCTTTTTTCCGGTTTTGGTTTTCATAATAGTTCTTTGTTCTGTTACATTCGTCTGTCTGTCAGATTTCCCTTTGGGTTTCTGGGGACAAGTTTAAGCTTTCTTTTGCTTACGAAATTCCGTTTCTCCAAGGGCCAGAAATATTTACTTTTTTTTCCCCTTTAAGTTTGCCCATTTAGCTCTGGATCAAATCTTTTATTCCGAAAATTTTTGTTTTCCTTAGCTCACTCAGCTTTCCCTTTTTTGGGTTTTTAAAGACTCCGGTCTTTTCTAGAAAAGTCATTTTTGTTTTCCCCAAATATTGTTTTGCTTTTTCAAATTTGTTTTTCCTTTTAATTTCTTTTTCTATTTTTGCGAAAAATGAATGTTTTTTGGTTTCTGCTTTATTTCCTTTTTTTTAATTAGAGTTTTAGAAATAATTGGCAAAAATTGAAAAACTAAAATTTGATCGTTTGGATTTTATGACGGGTTTTTTATTGAAAGGGCCCAAGTAATGATTTTGGCCTTTAATTCTTTAAATTCTTTTCATTAACCAGATTTACTTTTCCCGGGTCCTTAGAAGGGGGAAAAAATTTTCCAGAACCCTTTATGTTTTTTCCCCTTTTTTAAAAAAACAATATTTATGTATATCAGAGAGTGATTTGTTCTTTTCCCGAACAAAATATAAAGCTTCATCTTTTTACGTGAAAAATTTAAAATGTGGGGCAATTAAAAAAAAATCTAGCCTGCCCTTTTTTTGAAATGGGTTTTTGGTTTTCTCCCAAGGGATATCGTCTGTTTCTTGGAAAAATTCCAATTTCTTCCATATTTTCAACTAGCTCTAATTTTGGAATAATTTCGGAACCCTTTTTTTTCCCCCCCCTGACGGATTATTAAAATGTTTTAATTGTGATATTTCCCTTTCTAGGTTTAAGGACCAGGTTCCCCCCGCCCCCCCGCCAATTTTTTTGTTGGGGAAATTCAAATCTTTATTTTTGATTTTATTTTTTCAAAAAAAGCGGTTCGTCATTATTTGGCCCATAAAATTTGCTAAACTAAATCTTTTCCCCTTGTTTAATAGTTACTAATTTTTGTAATTACCTGAAATCTTTAAATTTGTTTTCTTTTTTTTTTGAATTCAAAGTTGTTAGAAAGGGGTATTTCCCACACCTCTTGATCGAGGTTTTGGAGGCAAAAACACTTCATAAAACCCTTTTTCCTTTTTATTGGCGGGTTTTTAAATTTTCTAGTGAAATGAGTTGGGCCTCTAGAAAATTTTAAAAAGAGTATTGTTTTTGTCTTAAGGGAAATTTAAAAAAACTTCTTTTTTTATGATATCCCCAAGACCTTGGGGAGTTCAAAGGGCGATATCGCTATAGGGTTCCATTTTTCGTTAAAAATTTTCCTTTCTTTTCCCAAGTTCTTTCTCCTCAGCCCTTTAAAATTGTCCATTTGTTTTTAGTGTGCTGCAAAACAACCTTTTTTTCACAACAACAATAATGAAAAAAAGGGGAAAAAGAAAAACCCTATGCATATGCCCCAAAAAATACACGAATTTTTACTGAAAAAATCCCAAAACTTTCAAGACTACCAACCCCGTTTCAATTAACTCCCCAAAAAAAAAGTCGAAATTTGCTTGACCAAGCAGGCAAGCGAAGGGCAGAGAAGAAGACGGAAGGAAGAAGAAAAAGTCGAAAAAAAAGAAAGGGGAAAAAAAAAAAAGAAGGGAAAACCCACGACGAACCAAAAAAAAGAACAAAAACAAGAAAAAAACGCAATATTTCCAATAAAGGCAAGGGGAAAAATTTTCATAAAGCGCGTCAATCAAAAAAGCTTTACTTTCAAAAAAGGTTTTTAAAACCCTATGCTTTCCATACACCCCATACATATACATCACACGCCCACAAGCACGCACGCGCCCCCCGCTCGCGCGCGCGCGGGGCGCAAAAGCACACAAACACCACACAAAACACACCCGCACGCACGCACGCCCCTTGCTCACTCCTTACAAAAAGGGGAAGGGGGGAGGGGTCAGTGGGTGGGGGATGGGGGTGGGAAACAAAGATCGGCGCGCGTATGTGGCCTAAAGTTCAATTTTATCTGTGGGGAAAAAATTCAACCGTCTTCAAGGGGCAGGACACTCGGAGGAACTCATGTTTTTTCACGGGGGCAGAGCGTGTGGGGGGGGACGGGGGGGGGGGGGGGGTATGCAAAACCCGTGTATTTTAAAAATGGGTTTTTTAGGGAGGGGGGGGGGGGGAGGGAAACGTTTGGGGGGGGGAGCGGGCGAGGGGGGGGGGCGGAGGGAGGGGGCGGCGCGCGGGGGGGAAAGCGGGGAAGGGAGGGGGGAGAAGGGTTTTTGTAAAAAATAAAAAGTTTTAAAAAAAAAAAAAGAAAGAAAGAAAAACCTGGTTTGGGGGAGGGGGGGGGGGGGAAAAGTCTCCCTGTAATTTGGGGTGTATAAAAAGCATAATGTTTCCAAAACTTTTCAAGGATTATTCAAACAACAATAAAAATCAATAGCTTCAACTTCCTTTCCCAAAAACCAATCACGTCAAAAAAAACACTCATTTTCCCCACATCTTTAAAAAAAACCTTTCATAACTTTTTCACCCTTTCCCGTCCAAAAATTCATTCCCCTTCCCCAAAAAACTAAACAATACAAAGCAGCAGTTTAACCCAAAAACAAAATTACCGTTACAACTTTTTAAGAAGAATTTAAAACAAGCAAATTCAAACATCAGCTTCAAACAGCATAGGCAGTTCCTGTCCCAAAATTCTATCATCCATTTTCTTGCTCGCAGTATCGCTCTTTTTGCCTTGCCTTTAATCATTGTGACAAAAATTTAAAAATTTTAATCAGTGGGATCACCCCTTTTATGGCAATTTTAAAGTTTTTTACACGAAAAGGGGGAAAAAACGTCCATAAACAAAAATCAGGGGGGGGGGGGGGGGGGGGGGGAAAAATGTAAAAAAAATTTGTAATTTGGGTTTAATGAAAAAAAAAGTTTCGCTGAAAAAAAGGAAGTCAGAAAAAAAAGAAAAAAATTTTTCTCATTACCTTCCGCGGGTTTACTAGAAGACTGAAAAAGAAAGGAAAATTTTTTTTAAAAAAAAATAAAATAAATTTTAAAAAAAAAAAAAAAAAAAAAAATAAAAAAAAAAAAAAATTGGGGCGTGGGGGGGGGGGAAGGGTGGCGGGCGGGGGCGCGCGCGCGCGCACATGAACTGTCCTGTCCCCTTTTTGATCTGCGACCCAACCTTTTTCTTTTTTTATAGAACATTGAGAACAGGAAAAACCTTATTCTGGGCCACCTTTGCCCCAACCGGTTTTTGGGGCGAAAGTGGCCCAGGGAAAAGGTTTTCCTTTCTCTGCCCAAATAAGACTTCCAAAAAAACCAAAAAATTTAAAGATTATCTACAAACCAAACCCCTACTGTGCAGGGTAAACCGTTTTCTTTTCTAATTTTCTAAAAATTTTCAGGGTTTCAGTTTTTGTTTAATTCCTTGTTTTTCCTGGTCATTTTCAAAAAACATTTTTTGCGCAAACATTTTTTCCCAAAAGGTCTCTGTCTTTCCGGGGAAATTTAAAAATTTAAATCTTTTTAAATGTTCTCTAAAATCTTTTAAAAAACCCAGTTTTATTTCTGGGGGATAAATTTCCCCACATTTCCCCGCATGTCTTTCCCCCTGAAAAACTGTTTCCCACAAAGTGTTTCTTTTTTTTAAATATGTCTCTTTCTGCCGAACAGGCATCTTTAAAAAAATAGTGTTGCGTTCCTTTTAAACAGTTATTTAAAAAAATGTTCTAAAAAATCACTCAGTTTTTTGTTTGGAAATTTAAATAAAAATTGTCATATCTGTCCTTTTAAACCTTTTATCATGATTTGTTTGGTTTCCCTTTAAGTTTGGACAGAAAAACCCCCAATATGATTAAAAATTTTTAAAAGATAAACTGTTTGTAACAGGTGAGGATAAATTTTTGTTTTTTTAAAAAACCGTTTGCCCCCCAAAAAAATGAGCAAAAGAGGGTTTTTGTCATAAAGTTTTAAAAATGCTCCTTTGTTTTATAAAAAGAGTTAACTTTAAACCAGTTAAATTTTTTTTATCAACTCTCCCTCCCAAAAATTGTTCCGGGTTTAAAAAAACCCTATGGGGCCTAAATGTGTAAGATTAATCCAATTTGTTCTGAAAAAAATTTTTTCTATTTAAGTCAAAAATTTTTTTGTTTCTTGTTGTTATGAAATTTTAATTTTCCTCGCCCCCTTGTGAAAGGGAAAGCGTTTGGGAACGTTAAGGCGTTTTTAAAGTCCTTTTTGTTTTGCCAAACTAATATTAATTCCCTTTTTAAGGTCAACCCCTAAGCCACCCCCAACCCCCTCCCTTCCAATTTTTTTTAAAGAAAGAAATTTCCCAATTTTATTGTGAAGTTTTTTCCCAAAATTTTTGCTTGGAAAGAACTGTAATTTTGTAGAAGCTTTTTTTACAACTGTTTCTTTTCTGTGGAGGATGTACTGCTTTTTCCCATACGGCGTTATTTCAATCTCTTTCCGGCTATTGTCGTCTGGCATAAGACTTACATGTAAAGGGCCAGAGTTGAATGCTTTTCTGAAACTTTTTTGACGGCTAAAATATGTAAATGGGCTTATGAATTCAAATTTTATTTCCCATTCTAAATATGGTTCTAAGTGCCATTTGAGGTCAGGTTTTCGAACTATTTTATATTCATACTGGCCAACATTATTTGCCTCTAGATTGCGCAGTTGTTCTAGTTTAAGAAACTTTTTGCTGTCGCCAACCTCTTTGCGTTTATAATCACCGTCTTTAGTGTACTCAAAACCATACAAAGTGCCTATCTCACCGTTCTGTTCAAAGTCCGCAACATCTGCAAGATCTTTTAATTCTAAAGTTATACACCTCACAGGCGCTAATGTAACTCCTGATTCTTCTGGCCCACGCGACATGTTTTAGTACAGTTTATTATTTTATTTCCAAAACAATGTGCAGGTTATCACATTTTACAACTTTCCCCGTTTTGTCTTTGATTTTTATATTAAATGATCCGACCCTCCCACAAACTAATCTTTTAAACTGTAAATTAGGGAATTGTATAATTTCATAGTCGCAATATGCAGCTTTCCCTGACGGAAGAGCTCTTAAAACAGTTGAGGGCCTTCCATCATTATAAGTTTTCATCAGTGCTTAGCTCGTCCAAATGAACATAGAGTAATGAATGTAATGCAAGATTGAGCGGACTTTCCCCCTCAAACGTAGTTTCATCTGGCGAAACACTAAAACTATGAGTGGGTAGATTGCTAGTTGTAAAGCCTAGCATTTTAGCTAGCTCTCTATCAAAATCGTATTTTGCTTCTTCAGGTTTGAATGTTAATATTGTTTTTAGATTTGCATTGTTAAGTTTAAGAGTAATGTCTAAGTTACTCATTGCTTCTTTTAGTGAGCAAAACCCGTAATAACCATCAGGTATTGTTAACTGTTTAACGTCGTTTGTTCTCCTTTCATATTTTGTAATCTTATTATTCCCCTTGGCTTCAGTTATATTAAACCATACGACTTTGTAAAATATTTCATGGAGCGCGACCGTTTTGGCCCCGCAATTGTTATCAATAGCATGTTCTAAAAACGAAGGACGGTCTTGGGTTGTTATTGTTACAAACATTTTTTTAAACAGAATAAAAATGAGTGCATTCAAATATACTGGCGCAAAATTTTCTGTTGGGCCGCACTAAAATCTTAAAAATATGCAACTGAAACCCCGACATTGCTGTGACCAACGCCTTTTCAAAAAAGGGGTACCGATTGAAAGCTATTTTAAACCCCCCCCTATTAAAACGACACACTAGAAAGCGGGGTTTTAGTCACCCGATCAATTTTTATCAGAACCAGTTAAATTTTTGCTGTGTCTTCTAAACGGGGTGGATGTCTATGCTATCATTTAAATCCCCATAAACCTTTGGTGAGGTATGCGATTCATTTTTTTTAAACCCCTTTTCAGACTATTTTGCTGAACTGCAAGCGCCATTCCCAAAATGAAAAACCTTTTAAATCCACTAGCAACAAAAGACATAAGGTTTTTAAAAGGATCGTAACGAATTCAATTTTTAACAAAAACAACTTTAGAAAAAAGGGGATCTTAATCAGGGCCTGGGCGCTTTATTTGGGGCACGCAAGAAATTAACTAACTGGCGTTCCCTTTTAAAAAATTTGTTGGGGCCCGGTCCATAAGCAAGAGCAAAAAAACAAGGGACGACATTTATTTAGACACTTCAAGGGGCCCAACTAAGCGGGAAAAAAACGAATAAAACCATTCGACTTATTTTTTGGGTGTTTGCTATTTTCGCAAGCACGGGCAAATCAAGCAAAACTTCCTTCTACTGGCTTGACGCACAAAAACAAACTTAGAAATTTAGAGGGACCCCATTAATTCTACATTTTTGATTTCCTTAAGTACAAAGGTCCAAAACATTTTTTACAAATGAAAGATCAAAAAGTGGATTTTTTGGTTTTGGACGGGTTTATACATGCTGCCTTCGCCCTCACTCCAATGGGTAAAATAATAAATTTAAAAATAAAAATTCTATAGCGGGAAATACAAAGGGTTTGGGGAAAAACGACATAAATTCTGGGCAGTAATATTACAAACAAAAAAAACACCCAAGATTTAATCATCAATCCCGAAGTCCAACCCCCCCAAAGTCATTGAAGACTCACAAAGTCGCGGCTCGTTCGCGATGACCAGAAAATGAAAAACAGCGCTTTTTCTTGGATTAAATGGGCCCAATTCTTGGGCTTTTCTTATAAATAGTAACCAACATACGAAACTAAAGCCCAAAAAGCCGGCATAAAGCCAACTCTTTTTTGCAGTAAAAAAACCAGCGACAATACTCCCCCAAAAATCCGGGAAAACGTTCAGGCTTTACCCGCTAATTTTTTTAATAAACTTGCAAAAGATCAAGTTTTTTTTACCCGATTTTTCAGGCAGGCGAAGGGGGGGAGGGACTGAATTGCCCTCCACCACCGCCCCTTTAAAAGCCAAAAACCAAGTACTTATTGCAAATCCTAAGGGAGTTATAAGCTTGCTAATGTACGCCTTGCTCCTAAACAGCGTTTTTATTTGTTCGCTAGCGTTGTTCTTTTAAAAAAAATTTTTCGGATAGTTTTTTTATTCATTCACTTATTTTTTAATGGGCCCGTTGTTTTGTACTTTTAGTCTTGCCGATCTTTCTTTTTCAAGATCTTTTAGTCTTTGGGGTATTCTTTTTTTTAATTCACCCCAAGTTGGGGTCATCAGCCCCAACGAGTTTTTTCTTTTTCTCTTTTTATATCCCATCATTCACCTAGTTTTGCTAAATTTTTGTTAATTCGCCTCGATGGTCTTAAAAATGTAAGGGGTAAAATTCTCGCATAGGGAATGGGGAAACATTAATTTTTTTAACGCTGTTTTTTTTCTGAAAAAAAGGTTTTTGCTTCATTTTTTTATAATTCCCCTGTGATTGTTAATTTTTAAGTTCCCTGTTTTTCATTTTGGTTCTTTGGGAGTTTTGCAGTTGTTTGAAGTTTAGAAACTGCTCCGCCCTTAATTTTGGCCTAACAACCAAGGCATTTTGATCTTTCACACTGAGCCTATTTCTAATTGAACCACGGCTAAAAACTTTGATGGGTCTTTTTAGTTGTAAGCTGAACAAGTTGTCCTTGGTCGCTCCTCACAAACAAATGTCATCTTTTACTTCAAAATCATTAGGGTCTATAAATTCGGGAGTTCTTGGCCTAAACTTTGGTATAATGATCTGGCCTTACTTTCTGTTTATTTATACCGACTTGTTGGTAATGTACTCCCGATTTCTGCTAATTCATCATGCAATGAGAGCCCCGAGCGATGCCGCTCCCAAGGGGAATCACTCATGTCGTCTCCACGATCAAAAACATCATAATCTTCTTCGCCTTCAATTCCTGCCATGTTTTAAATAATTAACTTTTTATTTGCTTCATAAAAATGTCACAAGCACATGGCTCGATTCTTAACCGCATAGAGACTGAAAGAACCCCTTGGCGTGAAGGGAAATAAGCGGACTATACTGTTCCAAATAATCCATCTACTATTGATGCGGATCAAATTCTTACTGTCAAATTTCCAGACCTAGGAGCAAATGACGTGATTGTGCCAGGCTCTGCGCGTCTTACTTTCAAATAGCGCTCGATTCAACAACAGACCCAAACAGGAGAGTTGTACAGAACCTGGGGCGGGCAATCGTTAAGAAAATTTCTATAAAACTTGAGGGGCAAGAAATACTTTCTTACACAATGCAGACATATTTTTAACCTATTCTGATCTATGGCAAACCCGGGGAATGAAAGGGAAGATCTTGCGTTTCAAGGAATCGCAAGAGAAGCACTAAAACTTAGAAAGGCGCTGAACTCGCCTCGGGTGCTAAAAGCAGCAAAAAGGCTTTAGCTGTAAGTTAGCATATGGTAATCGCTTTCCTTTCCCCTTAGATTTTGAGTTGTTAAAAGCGCATGCGCCATACTTTCAAGGAGCATTAAAAGACAGACTGTCTATAAAACAAACTTTTAACGAAACAAACGTGTTATTAGATCAACAGACACCGGGAAGCAAAGTACAGCATTCTGACATCACATTTTAGAGTTTGACGTTGTTAGAAAACCCTAATTTAGCAGGGCTGATTGCCACCAATATGAGTCACATTTCCCAATATATTACGACAGAGTGATTCATCATACAACTATCCCAGAAGCGGGGCAGACACTATATGGAATTTTAGTTTTAGCGTCGCAGCAAGATCGCTTAAAGGTATTTTATTGCTGTGTGAAGGGTGAAAGAACCGTTCAAAAGAGCAAGTGAAAAGTTTTTTTTTAAACCAAAAATAACGAAAATACAATGTTCGATTGAGGGCAGTCCTAACCAAATCTACGTAGCGGGCTTAAACCTTATCAGCATTTTGATGAAATAAGAAACTGTTTGGAGGCGGGAGGTGTAGAAATCCAACAGTTGACCTTGTGTCTAAAGATTTACATCTTCACAATGTTAGGCTTGATGATTATTTAACAACGAAATACGGTTTATGGGTTGACCTAAGGTCAACAGAGGATAATCAGTTGCATGGAAGCGGGAGAGCTGTGAAAGACGTAATAAACATTCAAATTGATAAAGAAGAAGAAGCCGATAAACCGCTTAATGTACATTTGTTTTTATTATATGATGCGCAGCTGAATATTGTAAATAACAGATTAAAAGATGTAGTATACTAAATTATTTTTTATTTAAAAAAGCATGTCTGTTCAGGTTTATCCAAATGTGCCTACAGCGCCGCCAAAAGAAGAGATAGTAGAAACCCCTAACATAAAAACCTTCAGATTAACAAACATTACGCAAATGCAGCAAGTACTAGAGCAAGACCTTTCAAAATACAGCAAAACCAAACGAAGGTATTCTGCTGCCTTTAATGCTGTTACATATGTTAATACGGGAGCATCGACTATAAGTGCTCTATCAGCAGGAACGAGTGTTGGTCTCTTAGCAACGGGCATAGGCGCACCCGCAGCTTTACCTCTAGGAGGTTTGTCTTTAGCTCTCGGTCTGTGTTCATTAGCTGTAAGTGCGGCTGCAAAAAATAAAAACTAAACTCCAAAAGCACACAGCTATGGTTCAACTAATAACAGCTAAACTTAGCTCGTTTAAACTGACAATAAATAAAGCGCTAGTTGACTCAAACATCACGGATGAAGAATTTAATCGTTTACAGGCCGATTTTGATGACTACAAAAGACAAAAGTTTGATCTTCAAAGAAAGGCGAGGACAAGTTTTTCTCAACAGCCAGACCCCGAGCAGATAAAAAAGGAATGCTTAAAAAAAGTAAACGAGACATTAAACTCTGTTCTAAACAGCTCACATTAACAACACCAAAAGGTGTTTATACTTTAGTTTATGAGTCCAAGCGCAAAAAGACCGTCGATATTGATTCTGATTAAGCCGTTGTATTTTTTTTAATTTAAATAAATATGTTGGCTTAGAAAAGAAAGACAGCATGGCTAAGATATATGAAGGACAAGACGAATTTTTTGAGGAATGCTCGAGAGAGAGCGTTTATCAAGAGCACTGAATGATATTGATTTAGAAGTCATTGACCCAACAAACGTACAGGCAAGTGTTGTTCATGCTATTTCTCAAGTTCCGGGTAAACTAACAATAGACCACCAGTTAAAGTAATGTTAGCTGTTTTAATCGACTATGTAACAATAAATGAAGAAAAACCTAGAAGTCTGGGTCTCGACTAAACAACAGACTATTCTTTCCTCTAATGACTTAACACCCGATTGGGCAGACGAACTGCTTACACAGTTTGACGCTGCCGCTGAAGAAGCTAAAATGAGAGGCTCTGGTTGGTCAGAGGGTGCAGTCTTAGAGATTAGATTAAAACAGGCTAAGTATGCACCGATTGTAGGCAAGGCTTACATTCCGCTACCTCGGGAGTTGGTTTTAAAGAGAGCAGTTTTAAACATAAAAAATTCAGACAACAAATGTTTCATGTGGTGTGTTCTTGCAAGGCTGCATCATGTCCGCGACCACGCAGAGAGAGTGACTAACTATCGGCAATACACCAAAGATCTTAACTTCAATGGAATATCCTTTCCTGTTAGTGTAGACCAAATTGATCAGTTTGAAGAACAAAACAACCCAATAACTGTTAATGTATACACATGGGATGAGGAAACAAATTTGGTGCCAATTAAAGTGTCCAAGAACAGTCCAACAATAGGCGAACCAGCCAAAAGTCATGTGGACTTACTCCTAATGTTTTCGCCAGCAGGGCTGCCCATTACACATTGATACGAACAATGAGTAGACTAATGCAGCATACTTCAAAAAGATCATGGCAAACAAGAATTGTGTAGAAAATGTTTAACAAGAATGCCATCTGTTCAAGCCGCGAGCGAACATAAGAAACATTGTAAAAGTTCTGTAGACTGTAAGACAGAACTAACTACGCCCCCGCCAGGATCTAAAGTTAGTTTTAAGAACTGGAAACGGCTGCAACATTCTCCATATGTTGTTTACGCAGACTTCGAGTCGCTTATTGTACCTTATGAAGGGCCGGCGCCACAAAAACTTCGAAAAACAGTCTTAATGAGTAATCATCAGATTTGTTCATTTGCCTTCATTATTGTTAGGTCGGATGGCGCTCATTCAAGGCCAGAATTATACAGAGGACCAGATGCGGCTAGAAAATTTTTACAGCGCATGCAGCAAGTGCGTAATGATTGTTCTAATAATCTGAATTTATCTGAAATCATGATGATGTCTGAAGACCAACAACAGTATGCCTCAGCCACTCACTGTTGGATTTGTGTTTAGGCCTCTCATCAGACGCAGCGAATCCAACAGTAAGAGACCATGATCACATTAGTGGAAAGTTCAGAGGAGCGGCGCATAACAAATGCAATCTTCAACTAAAGTTTGAACCAAAGACATGGAAGCTGCCCATCTTCTTTCATAACTTGCGAGGTTACGACTCTCATCTATATATTGCAAGCAGTAACCAACGCCTTCAGGGTAGCATGCATTGCACAGTCATCAGAAAAGTACATGTGCTTTAATCTAAATAACATGTCTTTTTATGACTCTATGCAACACATGATGGGATCATTAGAGTCACTAGCTATGTCCTTAAAGTCCTGCCCAATAACGGAAGAATATTTTGACCCAACTCTCGTTAAAAAGGGCGTTTATCCTTATGAGTACATGAACAGTTGGGAAAGGTTTGATGAAGATACACTTCCACCTAAAGGCGCGTTCTTTTTAGTCTTAGAGGAAAGGACATCAGCGACTCCGATTACCAACATGCTCAAGATGCGTGGCAGAAGTTAGAGTGTAAAACGATGGGAGACTATCATGATTCATACTTGATGGCTGATGTATGTTTGTTGGCGGAACGTCTTTGAAAATTACAGAAAGACCTGCATGAAACATTATAGCCTGGATCCCGCGCATTATATTTCTGCGCCTGGGATGAGTTGGGATGCTTTCTTAAAGTTTACTGGAGTACAGATTGATTTATTGTCTGACCTACCAATGATTCATGATTGAAAACGGATTGCGTGGGGGAATTAGTATGGCGTCGCATCATTATTGTAAAGCAAACAACAAATACTTGGACGACTATGATCCAAGTAAAAGGTCTAACTATCTCATGTATTTAGATGCAAACAATCTGTATGGATGGGCAATGGCGCAATCACTTCCGTTACGCAACTTTAAAATGTACACAGGCGGCGATCCGAATAATATTCAAAAGGCATTAAAGTGGTTGGGCAGTTTAACGCCTGATCAACAGCGTGGCTTCATTCTAGAAGTTGACTTAGAATATCCTCATGAACTCCATGACCTGCATAATGACTATACATTAGCAGCAGAAAGTCTAAAGATGGATCCAAGAAGCCACCTAAACTTGTGCCCAATCTTCGGGCAAAAAAATTATGTCTGTCATTACAGACTTCTACAATTATATTTAAGACATGGTTTAAAGTTGACAGCAGTTCATCGCATAATTGCTTTTGATCAAGAACATTCATGAAACCATACATCATGAAGAACACTGATCTCAGAACTAAATCCACAGATGCTTCAGAAAAAGACTTTTTCAAGCTGATGAACAACAGCTGTTTTGGAAAGACTATGGAGAATCCGCACAAGCGCAAAGATGTCAGATTGGTCACCAGAGAGAACGAAGCAATTAAGCTGACTTCAAAACCAAATTATCAGGACTTTAGAAGATTTCATGATCAGCTTTTTGGGATAATGATGAAAAAAAGAAAGTCAAATTGGGCAAACCTGTATTTATCGGGTTTACTGTTTTAGAATTATCAAAGCTTTTGATGTTAGAATTTCTTTATGATACTTTAAGCCCTCGTTTACTGAGTCCAGAGTGCTTTACACAGATACAGATAGTTTTGTTATAGATATCCCTACTGAAGACTCTATTAAGAGATGGAAATCGAGTGGCTAAAGGACATGCGGGATGGTATGATACATCTGTTTACCTAAAGATTCGCCTTTGCCATTCAATTTCTATCATGAAGGTTTTAGGAAAGCGATGAAGGATGAATTAATCTGGAAAGGGGATCAAAGGAGTTTGGTGTTTAAGGTACACAAATTGTACAGTATTTCGAGCCAGGAGAAAATCTTTAAGAAATGTAAGGGATATCTCGACATGCGTGTGGCAGTCAAACATATCACATGACAACTACAAAGAAGCATTGTTTGGCAATAAGTCTTTTCATCTTGACACGTAAAAATACGATTTATTACCTGAGTTCAATACAACAGTTGTAACTAAGAAGTCATTAGATAGAACTAACACAAAACGGGTGTTTGATATCCGGTGTTTTCATTGCAAACGGGCAACTGGAGTAATCCGTAAATCTATTTAAAGCGGAACTGTGTATTGGCGGTATTTCTGCAGTCTTCTTTCACAAAAGTTCTTTGAGGAGCTGGTTGTTTTGTTGTGTCAGTTTCTCGTAAATTATTCAACGGGCGGAGTCATTTTTTACATTCTTTTTATTTCGTACGGGGATCAAACATCCTAATGGCTCAAGTTTGCCCTGATGCGGAGTGTCCCTTCTGCTTCCCCGGTAAATAAAGGTACATTACTCTTTAAACCAAACGGTAATAGTTTGTCCGGATGAAGTCTCTACTTCAACAACATTTATTGTTTTTCTTTTGAATGCTTGTATGTTTTAGACCCTTTAAAGGATTCCATTTTTCCATTGCGCGCAAAACTGAGGGCTGTCTTCTAACCCATTCTGTGTTGCGAGAATGTCTATCAGCTCTCTGTGATACTGGATAGGAGAAAAGTCTTCAGTCTAACTGTTTGGTTTAAAGTTTTCAACTTAAGCCTTTGATCTGTGAACTCGGAATGCCTCTTCTATTGTAATCTCTGTTGTTTTAACATAATTGATTAACTTGGTCTTTATATTTCTTTTCCATCATCGACTTGTATCATGCGAGGGAAAGTTTAAGGGGCCTCGTGGATATATCTGTTGTATGGCAAAGCAACAGCAGAAGCCAACTCTTTTGGTTAATGGTTCCGCATCTGTGTATCTTGAAGCCTGGTACATTGAACTGTGAGTGCGTACTTAAATCTTTTTCGTTCTAATCTATCAGTGGGTAATAATATAGAAGATCCATTTGATGGGTGTCGTTTGGGTTGTATGTAACAAAAGTGTGGTATCTGTATTCGTATTGGGGAGGTAAATTAAATAATTTGCCAAAATTGCTTGTTTAGATAACCATTCTTTATGCTGTTTGTTCACGGATCTTACTGCCGATTGGCTTAGCTTTTAATTGCTGTGATGACCTTCTTATATCCTTTGGCGTTTAATAGATTTTGTCATTTTTTATTCAGGCTATATTTTGTGCAACAAAATAACACAACGGTCATTCCATCGACAATAAAACCCGATTTCTTGCATTTTTGTTTTTTTAGGATGGTTGATAAAGAAGTCATGATTTTGGTTGGGGCACTGTATCGATTGGTTTGCCTGTTATAGATTTATTGTTTTATTGCTTGATAAACATTGTGTAAAATTGTGTAAGCTGATGACCCTGTCTTTTTCAGGGTGTGTCTTTAATAAAATTAACTGCCTCATGTCTATGCCTTTCATAGGCGTCTTGTGCAGTCTGCTAGTTGCTCAATAGCTTTGTTATGTCTTTTTTTCTCTCGCCGTCATTTCCCCAGTTTACTAAATGCGAAATTTAATTCCGCTAAATGCTAGCGCATTTACCTCTGCGCCGCACTTTCATTTTTGAGAGTGAAAGCCATTTTTTATAAAGGTTATTTTTTTCTTTACATTTTATATTGTCTGGATTTATTCCGTGCCTTAACTAGAAAATCTGTCGTCCCTTGGCAACCGAAGCTGCAATGATTGCAATTAGCTTTGCTGATTCCTCATAGTCTAGTTTGCCAAGATCTGCTGGTTTAATTCTTACAACGCTTTTTACCAAGCATTGAGTATCCTACACTTAGGGCCTCCAATACAGCACGAATGGTATACAAGGTTGGGTAACAGTTTTTTTTTCGGTGCTCATTTTGATAATATTTAATAATTATAATTATTAATAAAATGAACAGTGATGATCTCCTACAGCTTACAAGGCAGCCTAACCTTCCTGAACTTATGGTATGTCCAAGTTGATGGCCCAAGCTGGTTTTTGCCCAAAAGGAGTGGGCTGTATTCTTTGGCAGCGTGTGGAAAAACAAAACAGTTCCTCGGAACTGATTCAGCATTGATACAGATTCAAACAGATGGTCACACAAGACATTTTAAAGGTATCTAAACAGGTTATGAAGCGCAGCTGGGGTCTAGAATGGTGATAATGTGTGGGCAAACGGTTCTTCGTTTGCTACACTAAACTAAGTCAGTAGATTTGCTACATTGATTAGAACAGGATTTTATGTATGATTTATCGCAGCGATCACAGTTTTAATACAAAGTCATTAGAGTCTCTAGGGATGTGATCTGTTATTACAGATTGGAAACAATTGTTATCGCCATTATTTGGGATTAATAAAACTTTTAATCATATAGATTTTTATTTCCCTTCTAAAATGAACGAGTGGAAAATCAGCAGAATCAGAAAACAACTGAATCAGGTGGAGAAAGTAAACCAAGCAGAAAATCAAGCAGAAGAAAACGCAGAATCAGGTGGAGACATTAAAATTCTGGGCGTGTGTTGAGAGGTAAAAAAATTAGCAGAGTGGGAATCAAGGACAAAAAAAATTAATGTTATGAATATGACTCATCATTGAATAACATAACACCGCATACGCACAGAACAGTGATTCAATGCCATGCTATAAAACTCCATGTGATAAAGGGCGCAAAGTTCTTCATGGCATATTGAAATCTGAATACTGTTGCCATTTTTTGGCGCCATTGCTTGCTGTGGGGCGGTTTTGTAAGGTTATTATAATATCTACTCACGATTGGCCTACAGAAACAAAAGCAATCAAAAAAATTGAACAATTAAATACAGAAGAGACAACTGCACGCAAACCGCATAAACTAGCATCATTATGATCCTTTTCAATTGGAATTAATATTTTATGCTACTAATTTAAATTGTTTTTTATAAAAATAGATCATGAGCGTATTATAAAATGTTAAAGTCAATAAATAAAGTCATGGAGTCTATATAAAGCATTTCATAGACCAGAATTGTAATCAGTGCGGTTGCTTCGGATGAATGGTTTTATGACCTTCCTTAGATCTATGCAGAAAACGTGAGCAGTCATCCATCGATGATGGAGCGTTTTTGTGGCGTGTTGTGTACTATATTAGACCATTTACTATTTAAGATAAAAACTAGAAACCCCACCCCGCCAATTATTTTTTTGTTAATTATAAGATAAATTTATAAAAGAACTTGGTTGTACTTAGTGGATGACTTAATCAAGAACGTATCAAGAACTTGATCAAGAACTTATTAAGAATTACTTAAGATCTTGATCAAAGAACTTATTAAGAACCTGGGGGACGTGATAAAAAACATAGATAGTAACTTGGTAAGATACTTAAAAGTAACGGGGGTACTTAAGTTATAACTTAGAAGGAACTTGAGTGTGTGCATTGCGTTGGGGGGTGGGGTTGGAGTGGGGTAGGGGGGTGTGCATGCCCCCCCATGAGTGGGGGTGGGAGGAGGAGGTGTGCATGCGTTGGGGTGTGGGGGTGGGGATAATCTGTCCAGTTCGAGCACCACTACAATCCTGTTAGACTCATGAAGGCGGATTTCCCACAGTTCTCTTGCTGCTAAAAAAATTGCGTTCATGTAATTAACGGATATTTATAGAAAGGCGGATTTCCCCCAGGCCTTCTTGCTGCTAAAAATGTTCGTCATGTATTAACGGCGTTTTTTAGCAAGGCGGAGATTTCCCCGCAGTCTTTTGCCTGCACTTCACATTTACAATGATTTAGCAGCTCCCAAAGGCACACACAACCACCACCCAACCTCTGGCGTAGGCCAGAGAGCAAAGTCGAAGGTGGGTGGTTGGTAAGGGTGGGGGGTGGGGAAGGGAGTGGGAGGGAGAGGAGGAGGGGGTTGTGACGTCAGCAGAGGCGCTGTCTGCGCGAGCTGGCTTGGCGAGGAAGTGAAAGGTGGTGGCGGACAGAAAGAAAGGAAAAAAAAAAAAAGATTTAGGGGGTGGTCATCGTTACGCCACTTGAATGAGCTGGGGCTGCTGTGTGGGCGACAGATGTAGTGAAACAACCACCACTGCATCCCTCCCTCACCACCACCCCGATCACACACACATCACACAGCGCGGTGCAGAAGCACTCACTCCTCTACATAAAAAATAGCCGTTAATGTTAAACGGCTATTTTTAGCAAGGTGGACTTCCAAAAACAGGCCGCCGGATACGCAATACTCTCACCATAATGGTAGGATGTTCTTAAGGTCTGCTAGCCATATCTAGTTTGTTTGCCAGAACATTGAAAATCGCATCAGTTTTGCATAAGGGCACACTTGAAGGAAGTGGAACTGGTTAGGTTAGAATTAGAAAAGTAGAAAAGTATTACACCATCTTAATACACAGATCAGCTTGCCCTGAACAAAGATTCTGTAGTTAAAATCAATCAAGTTTGATACAAAACTGAGACATTTTTATTGGGAGAGGAACAGCACAATGTTTCATATATAAGTTGTTTAGCATACGGAATTAGCCGTGTTTTCATCCGCCTTAAGAAATGAACGCCAATGTTTAAAAACATGGCTTTAGCTGTCTATGCCTGCTTCCCAACAATCAAGCGTGATGGTTTGTTTGCTTCGGCCAACTTTCAACAAGCAGCGCATTTATTAGATAAAGAACCATCTCTTCGATAGCCCAAACAGTACTTAAAACTGGCTGTATCTTTGTCAACATTATTGTCCTCAACGTTTTCATTTCCTTAAACAACAAACTTTAAGATACACAATTCTGTTTTCAGTAATACGGGTTCTTATTATAAAAACACCCACCGCACAGGTAACCGTCCTGCTCGTCCGACTGGCAGCGAAAGAAATGTGTGGACAGTTTCCGAGTTGTCCTGTGGTGCGCCACTGGATTGGCCAGGCTGTGACTCAGCGACGCCACCACAGCGGGCGGCGGGAAGTGCTTGGCTGATGTCTATGTGCTGCGATTCGAGAGCATGCAGGGCAGGAGGAAGGAAGTGGGGGTGGGGTTGTTTAGGGAGGGAGAGTGCAGCAGTTATTGATTTGTTGGCGAGTATGACACTCTTGCAATGTAAACCGGGAGCACGCCACTGTAGGCGGGGGTATGCTTATAATATTAGTTTATATTATGCTACTGTTTAAACAGGCGGGGGGGCAGGGGGGGAAGGGGCACATCAGGCACATTTTTTTTTAAATAGTCTGGTGTGTGATGTGTTGTGTGTCGATCTTTATGTGTTGTGTTATGTGGGTGTGTGCTTGTGTGTGTGTGGTGTGGTTGTGTGCGGTTTGCGTGGTTCATGGTTTGCACGTGTGTGTGGTGTAGTGTGCTGTGTGGGGACCGCGTTATTTTGTTGAAAGCAGAACCACGGTATGTTTTGGCTTCCTTGTCCTAAATGGAAAAATATCTCACATGCTATCTTCGCCGACACGGCAGGGAGGTGTTGCCGACCCACACTACAGCCATACCTTATGGCGCCATATATTACAGGTCATAGGATCCGTCAGCAGGGTACTGCCCAATGCCCAAACCCATAAGCCCATCTAATTAGTTTTAGTTTGGTTACTGTCCTCCGCACAAATATGATAGTATTGAAAATGACTGAATATGCGCGAAAATTGTTAGGTGTGTGTACATAGTTTGAAGTCTACTTGTCAGGAGGAACAGTAAACCTGTATTCTGGGCCACTTTCAGCCCCAAAAATGGTTTGAGGGCCCAAGGTGCCCCGAAAAAAGGTTTTTTTTGTTCCTACATTTCTATGTACCACAAAAGGGGGCCATCAGGTCCTCAAATCGTCAAAAAATCTGGGTGACGATTTTAAAAAGCTAGCTAAAATTTTTCTGTCAACTCATCATCCCAAAACTTTCCTAATCAATGCCTCAAAATTCCCCCAAAGGGCTTCTCGCCCATCTGCTATTCTAATCAACCTCAAAATTTCCCAAATTTTTTTAATTTTTCTTTGTTTCCTTGTTTCCCCTTTTTAAAAACCCCATTACCATCCCTCCATCAACATTCACACAACCCCACCGCTCAGATCACCCCCTTTTTCATATTCACCAATCATGTGTTCCCCCCCCAATTAATTGGGGCTGCCTATCCATCAGACTCTTTTTTTATTAAACCCAAATTTTTTTAACAAATCATCCAGGTTTCATTTGAACAGCAATTTTCTGCATACCTTGTATATTTTGCAAAAGCCAACCCCCAAATTTATTGAAATTTTTTTCGGGTTCTATCCATCATATCTTTTTTCAACTCTTTCAATTTGTACATAACATCACCTCCCTCGGGATTATTTACAACAGTATTTGATTCCCCTTTTTAAAATGAGAGAGGGAGGAGGGGGGGGAGGGGGGAGGGGGAGGGGAGGGGAAAGGAGGGGAGAGAACAAAAGCAAAAAAATTTTTGAATATTTTATGGGGTTTTCCCTCGGGGAAGAAAAGGGAAAAGGGTGGCGAGAGAGAAGGAGGAGGGAGAGGAGAGGAGAAGAGGGGAGGAGAGGGAAGGAGGAGAAAGGGGAGAGAGAGGGATTTTACATTATTTAACAAAATGGTTTTTTTTCGTGGGTTTATTTTGCATACAAAAAAGGCCTTGATCTTCCCGTATGCCATCTTTCCCGATTAACCTCAACTTTACGATTACCCTTTTAAGTCTTGAGTATGATCAAATTTTATCACATATCAAAATGTCAACATAAACTTCAAGAATCTCATAATTCATCACCCCCTCCTAGCTTGGTCAAAGTCATACTCAATCTCTTCTTTAAGACCCTAAATAATTATCCCAATTTTTATAAAAATTTATCGAAAAA
>JAFLJL010001884.1:27500-32849 GCA_018398815.1 Conus ventricosus | reverse complement strand
TTGGAAAAATAAATGTAAAAAATAATGTCGCCGGCCAAAAATCGGGTTCTTAGCGCCTGTGGGGTGTATAACTTTAGAATTAAAGACCTTGCGACGTTGCGGACTTTGAACAGAACGGTGAGATAGGTGCTTTGTATGTTTTGAGTACACTAAAGAGGGGGATTAAAACGCAAAGAGGTTGGCACAGCAAAAAGTTTCCTAAACTAGAACAACTGCGGCAATCTAGAAGCAAATAATGTTGCCAGTATGAATATAAAATAGTTCGAAAACCTGACCTCAAGGGCACTTGGAACCATATTTAGAATGGGACATAAAATTTGAATTCATAAGCCCATTTAACATTTTTTAGCCGTCAAAAAAGTTTCAAAAAGCATTCAACTCTGGCCCTTCCATGTAAGTCTATGCCAGGGGACAATGTCGGAAAGAGATTGAAATAACACCGTATGGAAATAAACAAAACATCCTCCACAGAAGAAAAAACGGTTTTAAAGGACGCTTCTACAAAATTACATTTTCATTCCACAATAAATTAGGAGACACGTTCACAATGAAATTTGAAATTTCTGTCTTAAAAGATGCGGCGAGGAATGGAGCTGTGGGTCAGTGACGTCCTTTTAAAAGGAATTCTAATTAGCTGGCAAAACTTAGACGTTGACCGTCTTAAAGTTACCATCATCGTTTTTCACAATGGTGGGGATATAAAGACCATAACAACAAGCAACAAAATCAATATTAGTCTAAATAAAAACAATCTTACAGAACTGAATTGGATTAAAATCTTACACATTTAGGCCCATAGGGTTTTATTATACTGAACAAGTTTTGACGGAGAGTATGATAAAAATAATAACTGGATTAGATTAAATTATGTTATAAAACTATGGAGCAGACAACTTTGGTGTCAATGCCGATGTTAAACTTTAATATAAAACCCCTCATTGTTCAATGATTTGTGGGCAGACTGGCTGTGGAAAAACAATATTTGTCCTCGACCTATTACAAACAGTTTATCGTTTTAATTTTGATCATATAGTAATTTTCTGCCCAACACTTAATGGAACAAAGCATATAATGATAGAAGGTTTATATGGGCGGATGATGACATATATTTAATTGATCCCACAATAAGCTGAGAGTGTTTAGAAAACTTTTATAAATTGTTTTGAAGGAACCAGACACTATTTAATTAAGATGACTGTTTGGCAGAAAGAGACATAGTTAAAAAGAGAAACACTTTGTCAAAACTGGCTTTCAGTGGAAGACATGCTGGGATAAGTGTGTGGATTTTATGTCCAAAAATATAACTCCGTTTTAAAAGACTTTAGAGAACAATTAAAGACTGTAGTTTTAATTCACAAGAAAGACGAGACGCAATTGATAATGTATGCGCGAAAATGATGTTATTGAAAATGATCAGGAAAAAACACAGGATTAAGCCCAAAAAATAAAATCTGAAAAAATTTAGTAAATTAAATATTGAAAACGGATAACCCTACACAGTATGTTTGTTTTTTAAAAAACGTTATTTTTTTGTTATTGAAGTCTTACTTGTCAGAGAACTAATAAACACGGTCTAGAGTCAACCGCCCGAAACTGGGTTGAGCGTGGTTTGGGCAGACCCCGTTTTATTAGTTCTCTTGCCCCATAATCCGGTGCGTGCACTAGATACACGGGACTAGTATACAGGGGGAGTGAAGAAGTTTGAAGGAGGCCGCAGACGACGTGGGGCGACAGGGGGCTCTTGGCTCGTTAACACTTGCAATTTACTGTGCTCCACGCCCCCCCCCCCCCCCCCCCCCCCCCCCCCCCCCCGCGCCACAATGCCTGGCAAATCGGCGGCAGGCCCCCCTGTCGCGTCCACTATGCCACGCACGCCCAGCCACGCTGATTGTTCCGTCCCCTGACAGCCGCTTCTCTATGGTTACTAACGAGGATGAGTCCGGCCCTTCCTCCACCCCCTCTTTATCTCTCTTCTTTACCTTCCGTCTGTCTGTTCCCGTCCGGCTTCCTGTCTGTGTGTCTCTGTCACTCTCGTGTACCCCCCCCCTTAGTCTCGCTCATCTCTCTCTCTCTCTCCTCTCGTCTCATCTTCTTCTCTCATCTCTCTCTTCTCCTCTTCTCTCTCTCTCTCCTCTCTCCCTTGTGCCCCCCTCCTCTCTCTCTTCTTTTACCCTCTGTCTGTCTGTCTCTCTCTCTCGCTTTCTCTTTCTTTGTCTCTCTCTGTCTTTCAGTCAGTCTGTCTGTCTGTCTGTCTTATCTAACCTGCCCCTTCTTCTGTCTCTCCCATTCCCTCACTCTGTATGTGTCACCCCCACCCCCTTCTTTCTCACAAGTCACCACAGGGGACAGTGAATAATCACAGAGGGTTGGGGGAGGGGTTGGAGGGGAATAGAGGATGGGTATTGTACGCTTCGACCAGAAAAGCACCACTAGCCTCACTACATTTTCTCTGGTTGTTGGTCGGTACTAAAATCTGCCATGAGGTCAGTGTAAACTGCCCTTGGTCATTCTCGGACAGTTCGTCTCTCGGTGGCCACAGACATTCTTCCTGCTTCCCTCAGAGAGACAGACTCCGTAGTTAAAGTACAGCAACACCTTCACCTCCACAGGGAGCGAGCACCATCTACATTTCAGTCTTCATTACCCAGCCGACCTCACCGTGCTACAACAGAACCGAAAGCGCTCCTAAACAGATTAATAACCCCAACAACCAACCAAACAAAACAAACGTACCATGCAAAATAAACAAATATTCTTGTCAAGTCTGAAAGAAAGAAATCTGGAAAATACAACCAGACGGAGGTCCCGTGATACTATTAATCACACGCCACAGTGACCGTGATGAATCTGTTCAGTGTATGTCCCTCTACTCGTGGTGATGTAATCAAAGATGGGCCCTCTAAACGTGGTGATACTTACCGTTAAGCAGAGATCTCTCTGACCGTGGTGACATTATCGGGCAGAAATCCGTCTAGCCCTGGTGATATCGTTAAACGTCGATCCCTCCAATTGAGGCCATCTTATTACGCATAGATCCCTGTATTTTTGATGGTGCTAAGATGTAGGAACCTCTGACAGTGGTAATGTTAGTAGTGTAGGTTCACTGCTCGAGGTCATATTTCATAAACATAGATCCCTCTAGTTCTGGTAATATTATTAGAAACAGATCCGTGTAATCATGGTGATGTCATTAAGTATAGATCCATCTGATGGTGGTGATGTTATTCAGCATAGGTTCTTCTATTATGGCAGTATAAAGCATAGATGCTCAATTCGTTGTAATCTTGAGTGGCATGGGTCTCCCTAATCCCAGTGATATTATCAGATATGATATCATTAGCCACAGATCCCTCTAATCGTGGTGATATCATTCAGCATAGGTACCTCGAGTGTTTGTGGTATCTCTCTAATTGTTGCAGTATCATTTGGTATAGGTCCTCTGATTGTGGTGATGTTATAAGGCAGAGGTCCTATAAGCGCGGTGGTATTTATCAAGCATAGATCCCAATAATTGTGAGGATATCATAAGTCTAAAGTCCCCTCCCCAAGCCTTCGGTTTAGCCTGACTTTTGTTGTTGTTGTTGTTGCTGTATTAAACTTCTGTTCTCAACCTACAAATAAAAAAAGCCAGCTTCAAGATACCAAGTAAACAACTTTTCTCCAGAAAGTTGTACCTCCATCGGCTACATGGAAATTGTAATTTCTGCTTTCTTTATAACAAGGACACTCATGTTTGTACACATTCTCTTCCAAGCATTGTATGCATACAATGTTATCATCAACAATAATAAAGGAGCCCTAAAAGGACCCCATTGGGGTCGCTGGGCTTTAATCAAATGAAAATGAAGTCCACAATGAGGATCCGAAAGTGACCATTAAGGGCCATTGTGAACATGTGACATGATTATACATACAATGGATTTTGTAATAATAAAGTCAAGATTCTTCTTTAAATGCTTTTTTTTAAGTAATACAACTTGACAGAACATGAGGCATTTTGTAATTTGTCAACGCACTATGTTTGTATAATACATCCTTTTATCATGTTAACTCTGTTTTGAATGCATCTGAGTCAACCTGCTCATTATTCTGTCTACAGTTGTTGATGCAATGTATGGCCCAAAGTATAATAAGACTGAAAACAGCTTCAGACGGAACATTTTCCTCGGGCCAGAAGGGCCTAGGCCTACGGGATCAGGATCCTCGGGCCAGAAAGGCCTAGGCCTACGGGATCAGGATCCTCGGGCCAGAAGGGCCTAAGCCTACGGGATCAGGATCCTCGGGCCAGAAGGGCCTAGGCCTACGGGATCAGGATCCTCGGGCCAGAAGGGCCTAGGCCTACGGGATCAGGATCCTCGGGCCAGAAGGGCCTAGGCCTACGGGATCAGGATCCTCGGGCCAGAAGGGCCTAGGCCTATGGGATCAGGATCCTCGGGCCAGAAGGGCCTAGGCCTACGGGATCAGGATCCTCGGGCCAGAAGGGCCTAGGCCTACGGGATCAGGATCCTCGGGCCAGAAGGGCCTAGGCCTACGGGATCAGGATCCTCGGGCCAGAAGGGCCTAGGCCTACGGGATCAGGATCCTCGGGCCAGAAGGGCCTAGGCCTACGGGATCAGGATCCTCGGGCCAGAAGGGCCTAGGCCTACGGGATCAGGATCCTCGGGCCAGAAGGGTCCAGGCCTACGGGATCAGGAGAAGGAATGCAGACTTCTGCATAGGTCGAAGTCATCTTGTGTCCGCCCTTTGAGGCAGTTCACGTATGAAAACAAAATTGTTTTTGTCGTCAGGGGAAGTAACAATTGGTACGGACTGAAGGCCTTCTCCTCGTGTACTTGTATATCTGTCTCTATCTATCTATCTATCTATCTATCTATCTATCTATCTACATGTATGTCTAGATAGATAGATAGATAGATAGATAGATAGATAGATAGATAGATAGATAGATAGATAGGTAGATAGATATTAACGACATGCAAAATACAAACTGTCCACGTTTATATCCCTAAAACCTTTTCAAATTCCATGAAAATATACGACTTCGTACATAGTTCTAAACTCTGAAGAGAAGACTTAGTTACCTCGTGTCCATGCACAGTGGGAAATTCATGATAATCTTGTCAACACTGTGAAGAAACGGTATGTGTGCCCCTTGATTCATCACCAAACTGTAATAGCTTCATCAGTGAAAAAAATACTGTTTTCTCACCAAGTTTCGTTGAAAACGGTCTAGCACTTTCTGCGTAATAAGATTCGCAACAAATTTGCTAAACAATCCAGGATCCGTTGTCTGATCCGGATTAGCACCAAAATTCAACGGTTCGTCCGTAATCCTCAATTCATGTTGTT